>JAJIBD010032651.1:0-63864 GCA_021461705.1 Cryptotis parvus | reverse complement strand
GAAACAATCTTCCATGATTTCTGGGTCCAAAGAAATTGCCCTCATTCAAGACAGTCCACAGAATGGGAAAGAATATTCACCCAATACCCATCTGATAAGGGGTATAATATCCAAGATATATCGGGCACTGGTAGAACTTGACAAGAAGAAAACAAACAACCCCATCAAAAAATGTGGAGAAGAAATGAATAGAAACTTCAACAAGGAAGAAATTCAAATGGCCAAAAAAATATGAAAAAAATGTTCATCATCACTAATCATCAGAGAGATGCAAATCAAAACAACAATGAGATATCATTTTTCACCACAGAGACTGGCACATATCCAAAAGAGCAAGAACAACAAGTGCTGGTGTGAATGTGGGGAAAAGGGGACACTCATCCATTGTTGGTGGGAATGCCGGCTGGTACAGCCTTTCTGGTAAACAATATGGACATTTCTCCAAAGACTAGAAATTGAACTCCCATTTGACCCAGCCATACCACTCCTGGGAATCTACTCTGGGAAGTCAAAAATATGCAGCGGAAACACCATCCCTACTCTTATGTTCATAGCAGCATTATTCACAATAGCCAGAATCTGGAAAAAACCAGAGTGTCCGGGAATTGATGACTGGATAAAGAAGCTTTATTCTATCTACACAATGGAATACTATGCAGCTGTTAGGAAAAATGAAGTTGTAAAATTTGCCTATAAATGGATGGACATGGAGAAGATCATGTTGAGTGAAATTAGCCAGAAGGAGAGAGACAAATTTTGAATGACTGCATTTATTTGCATGACGTAAATATCACTTGATCACTTGAATCCCATTATTCATCGATTTGCTTGAGCGGGCCCAGTAACATTTCCATTGGACCCTATCACGTGCCAATGTAGCCCAATGGCATCTGGTTGATTCAGGAATATGAAGAGCCTCAAACCGTCCTTCAGGGTCTTAACAAGGAAGTCTGACCATCTTTAGGTGGGCGGCCACGTGATCTTTTGACATCCCGTGGGATCCAGTCGGTAATGGCTCTAGTCCAGCGGTTGCCTCCAAATTGCATTACATGTCCAGCCCATCTGATTTTCGATGCCTTGGCAAACGAGACAGCGTCCCTGATTCTGGAATAGCGGCGGAGGTCAGAACTCCGGATTCCTTCTCTCACTTGAGTGAGACGTGATATTCCAAGCATAGCTCTTTCGATGCCTCTCTGGGAGACCCGGATAGCATTCTCATCCTGCTTTCGTAGGGCCCAGGTCTCTGAGGCATATGTTAATGCAGGGAGAACGGTGGAGTCGAAGAGATGTGCCCGGAGCCGGAGGTTCTTTGTCCTTTTAGCTATTTCTTCGATGCCTTTGAAGGTATTCCATGCCACTCTCTTCCTCCTGCGCAGCTCAGGTTTTAGGTCGTTCATCATGTTGACTTCTCGACCTAGGTACACATAACTGCTGCATTCAGAGATGTTTATTCCATTGAGAGTGAATGGGGCCTCTGGAACTAGTTCATTTCTCATGAACATAGTTTTCTTCAGATTCAGCTGTAGACCAACTTTCCACATTCTCGGTCAAAGTCAGCCAGCATTTGTGCCGCTTGGCTAATGTTTGGTGTTATTAGAACGATGTCATCAGCGAAGCGGAGGTGGGTGTGTAGTTGCCGACCATCTATCTTCACTCCCATTCCTTCCCATTCTAATTGTCTCATGATGTTCTCGAGGGTGGCACTGAAGAGTTTTGGTGAGATGGTATCACCCTGTCTAACCCCTCTTTTGACATCAATGATCACTTCTTTGTAGAATGGTGAGATCCTGGTGGTGAATCCGTAATACAGCTCACGAAGGATCTTGATGTATTGGGTTTGAACACCCTGTTTGACTAGGGCTTCGATGACTGCTTCAGTCTCCACAGAATCAAAGGCTTTCTGTAAATCAATGAACGTGAGACAGAGTGGCATCTTGTACTCCCTACAAACCTCAGTGAGCTTGGTTACTGTGTGGATATGGTCGATTGTGCTGAATCCTTTCCGGAAACCTGCTTGCTCACATGGTTGACCTTCATCTAGTGTTCTGCTAATCCTGTTCAGGATGACTCGTGTAAACAGCTTGTAGATGACAGACAACAGGCATATGGGGCGATAGTTGCCGATGTCATGAATGTCTCCCCTTCTTGAACAGTAGAACTTTCCTGCTGGTTTTCCATTGGGAGGGCACCTTGCATTCGGACAGGTAGCGTGTGAAGAGCCGAGCTAGTGTATTGATGAGTACCGACGGCAGATGCTTCAGATGTTCGGGTCTGACTTTGTCTGGGCCTGGTGCTGTTCCCTTCTTTACCGATGAGATGGCATGTCGGATTTCAGAAGGGAGAACGTTGGGAATGACATATCCATCCTGTGGAATTTTGTATGTGGGCAGGTGGATGTGGCTATCAAAGAGATTTGTACATATTCTGATACCAATATCCAAGGTCAAGTGAAACATGTATCAGGAGGTCTTGTCAAAGTTGAAAATTATCACAGATGTGTGGGAGTCAGAGGCTAGGTAAGGCAGAAAATGGAACAGTGTGCTAACAATTGTTGAAAGTACTAATACCAACCTATTACTGAGCATTAAATACAGGCAAAAAGATACACATGAAAACCCTTTAATGTATGTTCTGTAATCCATAGTCTGGAAGGGAAGGAAAAGAGAAAAGAGAGAGAAAGGGAAAGAAGTAAAGAACCTGCCATGGAGGCAGGCTGTGGGAGGGGGAGGGAACAGGGGACATTGGTGGTGGGAGAATGGGCACTGGTGGAGGGATAGATGCTGGAAGACTGTATGACCAAATCCCAAATATGAACTTTTTTAATTGTATATCTTTGTAATTGTGTATCTCATGGTGGTATAATAAAATACTTAAAAAATATGCCTTCAGAGATACTAAAAAGGCTCTCTTTGTATTCTTGGAAATGTGATTACATATGATGGGTAGTCAACTATTCTTTTATTCTTAAATAACGTTTGCTTTTACAACAAGGATATAAAAAAAGAGTGGTCTAATTGACTTTGGATCTAAGGCAAAAATAGCAGCTAGTCTATTGACTGTCATTATCTGTTGATTCCAATAGTCTCCTTTTGGAAAATTATTTTGTTTCTTTTTGTTTTTCTTTCTCTTTATTTCTCCACTTCATTCCTCTTTCTTTCTTTTTCTCTACATTTTCTTCTCTTGGATATAGTTTTAAAGAAAAATCAATTCTGTATATTCCTGCAATCCAATCAGTGTCTGTAGTTGGCACTGTTTTATTCCTGAATGTATTATAATGCCATATATCTTAGAAGTATAATAAGGAGTCTTAGATCTAAGTTAATACAATATAAGGATACAGGGACATAACCAGGACTGTAGTAGAGTAGTTTGGCAGAGAGGAGATAAAATAAAATAAATGTTAAATATATGGCTTCAAGAGCAGGATCCTTTATCCTCGGAGGAGGTTTCACATCGTGGCAATGTGAATGGGTCTTGGAAACACACCTGGTACCTGGCATACTGGAAGACTAGAACATCCAAAATTTTATTTGATTTCTAATAAAGAGATGGCAGGAATTTACTAGGGCCCTATTGACCCTAAATAAATATCCTAAGCACATTCTTGCAAAAAAACCTCTTTCCTCAACACAGATAAACAATTTTGGAAATGTTTACTTTTGCAGAAATCTGAGGAGACAACAATGGCTGCCGTGTTATTTAATTTTTGTGAGAGTCAAGAAAAAACTAGAATTCTCAAAAACATTGACTATTGACTGGTGTTGCTTTACCGGACTTTAAAAGCTTTTAATTCAAGCAAACTTATTTTTATTTATTTAAGGTTATTATTTATCTTTCTTTTTTGCTTATTTTATTAAATTTTATTATACCACCATGAGATATAAAATACAAAGTTGCGCATGATTGAGTTCCAGTCATACACTGTTCCAGCACTCATCCTTCCACTAGTGCCCATTTCCCACCACCAATGTCTCCACTTCCTTCCCCCAGCCTGCCACTATGACAAGCACTTTGTTTGCTTTGGGGCCACATCTGGCAGTGCTTAGGGTTCATTCTTAGCTTTGTTTTTAGGAATCACTTCTGGTGGGATTTGGGGGAGACATGTGGGTTGCCAGGGATTCAAAACCAGGTTGGCCACATGCAAGGCGAGCACAATATCCCTTGTAATATCACTCCAGCCCCTATTTAACTTGGAATAAATAGGGGCCAGAGTGATAGCACAGTGGGTAGGGGTGTTTGCCTTGCATGCAACTGACCTGAGTTCAATTCCCAGCATTCTATATGGTTCCCTGAGCATCACTAGGAGTAATTCTTGAGCAAAAGATCCAGGAGTACCCCCTGAGCATTGCCGGTGTGACCCTAAAAGCAAAAAAAAAAAAAAAGAAAGAAAGAAATAGTGTTATATTTAAATACCCTGATCAAATAAAAATGTAGAACTAACTATACTCTAAAAAGGATGATATATTGATTTCTTTTTTGGTATGTTCACTTTTCTTTTAAGAACTGACACAAGGAGTGAAATTAGTCAGAAGGAAAAGGACAGTTATAGAATGACTGCATTCATTAATGGGATATAAATAGATACCAGTGTTTTACTAAGTGTGGGAAATGGTAATGTCAGACTAGAACTCACGATTGAATATCCACAAAGAGACTTAAATGATAAACTCTAAATATCGGCAGGGCTAGCCACAATGTGTAAAAGAAGGGGGGAGAGATGCAGAGACAGAGAAACAGTGAGAGAGAGGAAATGGTGGTACCTGCTATTGAGGCAGCCAGGGGGTGGGCGGGGGGGGTGGGGTACATTGGTGGTGGAAATGGGGCACTGGTGGTGGGATGGGTGCTGGAATACTGTATTACCAAGAACCAATTATGAACACCTTTGTAATTGTATGTCTCACGGTGGTATAATAAAAAATTAAAAAAAAAAGAACTGACACAAGGAGTTGTGGAATCTGACGAGGTGCATGTCGCAGAGTGGAAATGACCCTGCAGGAGCAAGGCCTGGCTGTGAACTCTACAAACTTATAAACTCAATGATCTTTTCAGTGAAGGCCAGGACATGGCAACCTTGTGGAGTGAAAGGAGCACATCACTGTTGGTGGAAAATAATCACAGAAAAGAATATTGATGAGATCTAATTTGAGGGGGCGATAAATCAGCTGAAGTAATAAAATAATGATCATATCTGAAGGCTGCTAATTTGAAGCTTTAATTTAAGATAAGGATGCCTTTGCTATAATTTCATAGTCAACCTGATTAGTTTAATTATTATTATGTATTAATATTACACCAATTTGAATTTATTTTATCCTAATATTAATTATGGCACCCTTATGCTAATACACAACTGCAAATAAGCAGGAAACATCAGGCGTCAAATTAGATTTTACAATTTAATATTGTTATTGCATATATTAGCAATTAATAATAATTAAATCTCCATTGCAGCATGGCAAAGACAGTGTTATGATAATAAATTATTATTAGTGTCTTATTGATTTTATGTGTGGCGCCAGCTGGAATGAGACGTGCTGAAAGTTGTTTTATCTCAGATCATTGATCTTGGACAATAAGGTTGTAAAACTAAGGTGACAGGGTGAGCATAGTGCTTCAGATGAGGAGCAGGCAAGAGTTGAATGTTGCTTAAAATTTATCTAGAAACAATGTTCTAAAAATGCTAAGCCAGTGGTTGGCATTTTTTGCCTTTAGTGACCTTGGGATTAAAGAATTACTGCAATATGGAAAAACCAGGTGTCCAAATCCCCCATTTCTTTAAGATTGCTTTGAAGGTTCTATTTTATACAAGGATCCCACAGGCCCTCGTGAGAAGTCACTCTCCAAGCTCTATAGCACTTTTTAAGTGTAATCTAACCCATGCCAACAGACAGAAGGAGGGCAAGGCTTAAGCTTCTGGCAACCACTTTGTTTCCCTCAGCTTTTGATCCCAGCTTGTGAACTTCATTTTCTACACAATCTACTGGCATTAGAGGAAAGGGGTTTTTTACTAGACATTCCCAAACCTTACCATGCTTTTGTTTATACATCATTAAATAAAAAATTAGAGATAAATAATAGTGGGTAGGTAATGACCGGTAAGTGTGCTCACAGTAACTCATGTCATAATGTTTTGTTTATCGGAGGAAAGAATTAGAGGAAATTATAAAATGATTTTTGTGTATTTTCTCAAAATGTTGGTTTTGCAGCCTCAACAAACTCAAAGTAATGTCATTAAGGCATGCCATCATTGGCAGCTTTACCTTCTTATTTCAATGTCAGCTTGCAAATTAAAAACATTTGCAGCTTTTGGGTTGACCATCATAGATCATAAAAAAAGTTTATTCCCTATTAAAAAGTGTGACTTTTATCTTACAGTAATGTTTTTCATAAAATAAGTGATGGTCTTATAAAATTTGTTTGACCAAAAAAATCAACTGTTCTCCTAGATTTGATACTCTGGATATTGTGCCCTGTCTCCAATTTTTTTTTAAATCACAGTGAATTTTACAAGACACTACTCTAAATCTTGCCAACTATAGCTGGTATCATGATTGTTGGCTGATGCCACACTGCAATTGACTCTGGGTCCTTACTGCTTAAGTCATTTGAATGCCTTTAGTTCAGAGCTTTATGCTAAAAGAGATCCCCCTTGTATAAAACACAGATGGAGCATGGAGGCAGGCACAGATGAGACAGTTTGACTTTAATAAATCTTGGCATCTCCTCGTAGGTTCTACTATGAGTCCGACACAGTCTAGATTGGATATTATTCCTCATATTCCCCACAGATCCCCTTGTGCGGCTAGATAATATTAGGAAGAAGTCACCCAGGCTTTGTTGGAACACATCTTTAGAATTAGCTCTACAAAAGATCAAAGGAGAGGCCATGCTAGTCCCTCATGTAGTGGACCTGTAAGTTTCACTCAGTAAACAGGAGAACAGAGCATTTAGAAATTGCCATGGAGCAGAGCATGTGGGACAAGGACCTTGTGGGGATGGAGATAGCCATCTAGCACGGAGGAACCAGTGGAATTATTTCCCCCAGAAAAAAGACAACCTTAGAGGAGCAATTCTCTCATACCAGCCCCCTCTCTTTGGTGTTTTGCATAAAGAGCTGCTGGGGAGGAAGAGCCTTTGGCATTAGCATCTCTTAAGGCCTGGAGGAGATGTGGTTCACATGGAGATTTGCATGAGAGTGATGGCTTTTATTTTGTAAATCTGGCCACAAACAGCAGAGGCTGCTGCCTGATACTTTGCCTCTTGGTAGCTGGAGAGACAGGGTGCTGTCTCAGGAGAGCACTTACAAGTGGGGGAGATATCTTAACAGAGCAGTGGTCAGGCTGCCTGGGGCCTTAGGTCTGGGGAGACTCTTGCCTGGGTTGTGGTAGAGCGTGTTTAACTGCTAGTGTTAAGTAAAGGACCTTTTGGATTACTTGGACTTTTGGATTACTTGGTTTTGTTTGTCAATCTTTAGCCCTGAGGTGATCAGGGGAACTCTAACCCTGATATTGGGGTCCCACATGGCTCCTGACAATGATACCTAATTGTATGAATTCATTGTTAAGAAAAGATGTTGTATGTGCTGGTTCCTGGTCCAATATTCTATCGTGATGGGGTCTTGGGATCGCAGAGTGATTACTATAGCTGATAGTTACTTCTGATGTAGGCAGGCAGTCAAGGGGTCCCTGGCATGGACTTTAGCCCTCGACTGTCAGAGTCACCGTCTGGAGCAGGAACCAAGACTTAATGAGACCCTAACCCTCAAAGACTGAGGGCTGGAAACCTGTCTGTCGCCCAAATTGGTTCTCAGGACTGAGCCCAGAGGAACAGAGGTCAAGAAATTTTTCAAGAAGACCACTCCCAAAATCTACTCCTTGGCAATGGCCTAGAACGACTTTAACCTAGGTTGAGCCCCAAGGAAGTAGCTTGGGGAGAAATCTATAAAGGCCGGCCTGACAGGAAGCGCTTTGGGCTGTGAATTGGTGCTGAGGGTGGCCCGTGGGGGACTGTGGGGCCTGGGCGCGCACCTACCAAGGAAACGGGGTTTTATCGGGATCTGGCTCTGTTGCAACGGTCAGTGGCTGGGCCTAGGGCGCTGCCAAGGTTGCGGGGGCTCGTGCGGGGTGTAGCCCTCCCTGGTTATTTGCTAAGGCCCTTTTTTTTCTGGTTTTCGTTACCTGGGCTTTTCGTTACTTGGTTTTTTGTGTTCTGTGGGTGGGGGCCTTAGTGCAGAGTGGTGCCCGTTCTTGGGTGCTCGCTCTCTCTCTCTCTCTCTCTCTCTCACACACACAACACATACTTCTCCTCTTTCTTCCTAAAATCTCCATAATAAAATCTGTTTACTTCTGCTCTTACTCCTGAAAATTTGTGGGAAGACTCTGAGGGAAACCCTGAGGCCTAGGTGACTTTCCTTTCCTGCAAAGGCATTCCTGCCCCAGCTGTCGGGGCTCCCGAGCTCTCTGGTGGTGGGGGTCACTCCTACCTAGAGATCGGACCTCAGGTGTGGCTTGCGGCCACCTCGAGGGCCTGGTGGAGCTCAGCCGGGGGGCTCTCACAGACTTTTCGTCCTTAGCTGCATTGGGTCCCAGGCTGAGGGTGGCTGGGGGAGAAAGTGACCTCTCTCTCCCCTTCCCGCCTCACAGCCACCTGGGGGTCCCTGCATCACTACGGCTGTGGGGAGGTGCTCTGGTGTTTCATGGGAAAGACATCTGATTTAGCGCTTTCCATGTAGATCATTGGGAAGGTGAAGCCCAGTGTGGGTGATTCAAACCATTAGCTTCTCTTGACAATGTGTTATTTTGTATGTTTTGCTTAGTTCTGCTCCTGTGTGAATCACTTGGTGCATGCAATGAATTAAAAATTTTCTGTTTTTAAAAACCTATTGATACTATACTATCACTATCTCCGTTACATTATTTGCTAGAGCAGGCCCAGTAATCTCATGTCTGTCCTCTAGTAGAACCCAAAGGCATCGTACCCAGGAACAGAAGAGCTCAACCATTATTTAGGTCACGGATGACCTAATATAAATGTTGTGCATATCAAATACTACCGAGCTTCTTGCAGACTTGCTGTGGGTGGCATACTGTTGTGTACCTCTAAATAGCATTTTGATGAACAGCGTACCGCTAGGGGCTGTGATGTTGGCCTGGGTAGGGCGGGGGAGTCCAGTGTGGAAATGGCGGGCCCCATGGGTGAGGAGGGTGGTCTGGCTTTGTGAGGTGCTGGGGTGGCAGTCTAGGGCTAGACCCGTGCTTCCAGGCGCCTCTGAGCAGCTGGGCGAGGCAAGTAGGCTCTGCCCCAGTCTGAGGTCTCTGTCAGCATACATGGCGGTTGAAAAAAAACTGCTGCAGGGTGGCTGTCAATGATCTGGGCTGTGATAGTCTGGTCTGCTGGGTGGAGTTGTGACGAGAGGGAAGTCCAGATGTGGAAAATGGCGGGCCCCATGGAGTAGGGGGAGGGTGATCTGGCTTGTTGTGAGGTGCTGGGGTGGCAGGCCAGGGCTAGAACCCGGCATGCCTCACAGGCACCCTCATGAGCAGCTGGGCACAGGGAGAGCAAGTAGCAGCTCTGCCCCATGTCTGAAAATCTCTGGTTCAGCAGAGTGCAGTGGATGGGGAGGTGTGGATGGTCTTTACTTGGTATGCCCAGACTCTGCCTCTTGCAGCTAGTGTCACCTTGGTATGGTGAGAGAAACTGTTCCCAGCCCATAGGAATACAAGTTATGTTAAAAGCAAGGAGAGACCTTTGAGGGGCCAGGTATGCTGAACCAGAGACTCTCAGACATGGGGCAGAGCTGCTACTTGCTCTCCCTGTGCCCAGCTGCTCATGAGGTGCCTGGGAGGCATGCCGGGTGCTAGCCCTGGCCTGCCACCCCAGCACCTCACAACAATCCAGACCACCCTCCCCTACTCCATGGGGCCCACCATTTTCCACATCCGACTTCCCTCTCGTCACAACTCTACCCAGCACACCAGACTATCACAGCCCGGATCATCAACAGCCACACTGCAGTAGTTTTTTTTTTTTTCAATCCAGCCCAGGTATGCAAAGAATACATAGTTGGATCATTTTGTAATTATTCCAAATTAAATTATTCCTGAGTGCAGAGCCAGGATCACCGACACCCACCCTGCCGCAGCTTTTTTTTCCTCAATCCGGCCCAGGTATGCTGGTCCAGAGATTCTCACACATGGGGCAGAGCTGTTCCTTGCTCTCCCTGTGAAAAGCCATTCATGAGGCAGTCGGGAGGCATGGCGGGTTCTAGCCCTGGCCCACCACTCGGCAGAGCCTCACAACAAGCCAGACCACCGCTCCTCACTCCACGGGCGCCGCCATTTTCCACTTCTGGACTTCCCTCTCGTCAGAACTCCACCCAGCAGACCAGCCCATCACAGACCGGATCACCGACACCCACCCTGCAGCAACTTTGTCCTCAATCCGGCCCAGGTATGCTGGTCCAGAGACTCTCACACATGGGGCAGAGCTGTTCCCTGCTCTCCCTGTGCAAAGCCGTTCATGAGGCAGTCGGGAGGCATGGCGGGTTCTAGCCCTGGCCCACCACCTCGGCAGAGCCTCACAACAAGCCAGACCACCGCTCCCTCACTCCACGGGCGCCGCCATTTTCCACTTCTGGACTTCCCTCTCGTCAGAACTCCACCCAGCAGACCAGCCCATCACAGACCCGGATCACCGACACCCACCCTGCAGCAACTTTTTTCCTCAATCCGGCCCAGGTATGCTGGTCCAGAGACTCTCACACATGGGGCAGAGCTGTTCCTTGCTCTCCCTGTGCAAAGCCGTTCATGAGGCAGTCGGGAGGCATGGCGGGTTCTAGCCCTGGCCCACCACCTCGGCAGAGCCTCACAACAAGCCAGACCACCGCTCCTCACTCCACGGGCGCCGCCATTTTCCACTTCTGGACTTCCCTCTCGTCAGAACTCCACCCAGCAGACAAGCCCATCACAGCCCGGTTCATCAATAAATGCTTTATTTGGAGGTGTTTAAAAGAGTTTGCCTCCCGCTCGACAAGCCTGGCAAGCTTCTCGTGTTGTATATGATATGCCAAATTCCAGTAACAATTATATTAGGTCATTCCCATGACCTAATATAATGATTTTAGGCTCTTTATGTTCCTGTAGCAAGCCGATGCCCCTGGCTCTACTGGCATGAGACAGGACATATGGAGATATTACTGGTGCCCGCTCTAGCAAATAGATGATCAACGGGAAGATCGTGGATCGTGATCGTGAAATTATTACTTAAGCATTTGTTCATTCTGAAAAGAGTTTCTTTATTCACCTTTGGGAAGAGATATTGATTTCAAGTAGATGTTACATTGACAAAGTCTGGTATTTAAAAAGAGATCAATGACCACTTTCTCCCAGTCGTTAATTTTCTAAGATAGATTTAAAATTTATTTCCTAAAAAAAGGCAGGATTTATAGTTGTAAGAATTAGGTAGGAAAAAGATCTTTAAAACATTTTAGGTCACATTACCTTTTGAGGTTAAGCTAGCTGCAATTCACAAAATTGTAAGAAGTTTGAACCAGGTGAACTTACTTTATATAATAACCTCAAGAACCCAGTGAAAATTGGTAGATAATACCGTCAACCCATTACAAAGTGGTTCACACAAATCCAATTTTAGTGAGAAAAGAAAATATAAAGTACAATTTATTTTCTGTTGCGCAAGTGCCTTTGTGCCTTTCTTTGCACAAGTGCCAGTGCTTTTGAGGTCATTTAAGCTAATAGCAGCTAAAGGAAAAGAAAGGTAAGGAAGTAAAGAGCTTTGAAATAATGTCATCGAGTCTATGGCTTGACTTTGAACTTTATATTAGGAATACTTTAGTCAAAGTTCACTCTTAAGGTAATGGAAGCTGCACTAACTTTCCATCAAGGGCTGACTATGTGAAACTATAACTTATGACGGTAGCAATTTCAAATCTACCAAAGCACAACCATAGTGGAATTTTGTACCTTAGGCCCAGAAGAGATGAGGAAAGAGGGAGAGCAAGAACAGAATGATCAGTCTCTCAACAAGAAAAGAGTTGAGGAAATAACACCTGCAAGACATTGAACTGATACTCAGTAAATTTTCATTAATTTTCCAGCTCCATGATTTTGGTAAATGTTTGCAAGAACCATTGAGAACTCAGTAGTAGTAGCCTTAGTTTCCTCTCTGAAAAAAGATGACATGTATCTGTGATTTTTTTTGGTAGCATTTTCATTGCTAAATGAGGATTTCTTTAAGGCTAAAAATAAATCTCTTACAGTTCTGGATGGCCACCCTGCCAATGATAGTTTCAGCAGACTATTTCAAAGGTAAGTTCTAGCAATAATTAAGTTAAATACCCCACTCATTTTGATTAAGTTAGTATAATTATGTTCAAACAATGGAGAAAACACTTACATATTTATTATTTATATTCTAACTGAACACAACTTGCCATGTTATCTCACCCAAGCTTTGTTTCAGACCAAGGAAAAAAATGGTAACTAATATACTATGGTTCTTAGAGATGAATATGGTTTCATTCTGTTTTGAAAATAGAAGCAAAGGGTTAACTGATCTCTATTGAGCTAATTTACTTTCAGACACATGGTAGTGGAAGGTTAACTCAAGATTAAGAAATATTAAGTGGAGCAAAGAAAACCTCTTCAACAGGTGGTGCTGGGGAAACTGGGCAGCTACATGCAAAAAATAAATTTAGACCTAACACTATACACAAAGGTCAGGTCAAAATGGATCAAAGATCCAAACATCAGACATGAATCTATAATGTACATAGAAGAAAACATAGGAAAAATGCTTTACAACATCAAATTTAAATGCATCTTCAAAGATGAAACACCACTGACAAAGCAAATGGAAACAATATAAACAAATGGGATTATATAAAACTGAAAAGCTTCTGCACCTCAAAAGGAATGTTGAACCAGATACAGAGATAGTCCACAGACTGGGAAAGAATAATCACTCAATACCTATCTGATAGGGGTTAAACCCAGGCTATATCAGGCACTGGTAGAAATCTACAAGAAAAAACAGACAACTCCATCAAAAAATGGGGAGAATAAATGAACAGAAACTTCCCAAAACAAGAAATTTGAATGGCTAAAGGGCAGATGAAAAAGTGCTCCTCATCACTAATCATCAGAGAGATGAAAATCAAAACAACAATGGGGTACCATCTCACAACACAGAGACTGACACACATCCAAAAGAGCAAGAACCACCAGTGCTGGTGTGCATGCGGGAGAAAGGGACTCTCATCCCCTGTTGGTGGGAGTGCCAACTAGTCCAATCCTTTTGGAAATCAATATGGACATTCCTCCAAAAACTAGATATTGATCTCCCATTTGAACTAGTAATGCCACGCCACTCCCAGTAATATAGCCTGGAGACCCAAAAACACACAGAAGAACACACTATCTGCACTTCGATGTTCATTGCGGCACTATTCACAATAGCCAGAATCTGGAAACAACCTAAATGCTAGAGAACAGAAGACTGGCTAAAGAAACTGTGGTACATCTACAGAATGGAATACTATGCAGCTGTCAGAAAAGACGAAGGCGTCACAAAAATAGCTGCAAATGGATGGACATGGAGATCATCATGTTGAGTGAAATTAGTCAGAAGGTAAAGGCTAGATATAGAATGACTGCATTCATTAGTGGAATATAAATATATGCTCATTAGTGGGATATAAATATATACTAGTGCTCTACTAATTGTGGGAAATGTTAACACCACACTAGAACTGAGCATTGAATGTACAGAAAGGGGAAAGGGATTGCATGATAATCCTTAACTGTCTGTAGGGCAAACTACAATGTGTAAGAGAAAGAAAGAGAGAGAGAGAGAGAGAGAGAGAGAGAGAGAGAGAGAGAGAGAAGAAAAGGAACAGTACCTGCTATAGAGGCAGGTTGGGGGGGGGAGGGAATTTGGGGACATTGGTGGTGGGAATAGGGCACTAGTAGAGGGAAGGGAGCTGGAAAAAATGTATGACTGAACCCAATCATGAACTGTTTTTTTTAACTTTTTTTTTTTTTTTTTTTTGCTTTATGGGTCATACCAAGAAATGCTCAGGTTTTACTCCTGGAACTAACTGTGTGGGGACTATATGGGATGCTGGGGATTGAACCCAGGTAGGCTGCATGCAAAGCAAATGCCCTACCCACTGGACTATGGCTCCGGCTCCATGAACATCTTTTTAATTGTATATTGCACAGTGGTATAATAAAATTTTGAAAAAGAATAAAGCAATAGAAAAAAAAAAGAAATACAAGTAGTCAGGACTCATGAATTCTTCTTGCTTATCTGAGTGCCCATCCTGTGGACAAGATGCCTACGAGAGTGTTTATTTTCCAGACACCCATTTTCCATGCCAGCACCCAGAGTCCTTGTTCTCCAGAGCAGAGTCTACCTGGTTATCATACAGGGACATCCTTTATGGATCATGGTGTCATTTCCCTTTGGAATTTTCTTTCTAGGACATTGAGTTCACTGAATTCTTAGTCTTGGCCTACAGGAGGAGGTTAGTGACTGGACACAGAACTGAGGGAAAGCTGAACCAATGACTGATACGCCATTTTGTGAGTCTACACACATTGTTCCAAGTGTTCCTTTTGATCTGTATTGGTTAAGTTTTAGTACAAGTGGGAGAGAAGAAAGCCTTTTCATGGCAACAAATATCTCCAAGTCTCCTCTTAATATGTACCAAGTGAGCCAAGATAAAATGTAGAATAATGGGAATAGCTACATTATAATAGTTTTTTTTCCTTTAACAGAGTTGCTGTGTTAAAGTTGCTGTATTTCTTTTTCCTTTTCCACAAATAACACAACTGAATGTTATTCTTTAGAGGAAAAGCCTTCTAGAGGACTGATGCTAAAATACACGGTCCTGTAATTACCCATATTTTTAATCAGATCATTGTTTCATGTTTTATATGTTCATCTCACTTTGCTGTTTCTCTATCCTGAACACCACTATATAAACAAAATGCATATGTTCTTAGACTGAAAATCACTATCACTATCTTCCCGTTGATCATCTATTTGCTAGAGCAAGCACGAGTAATATCTCCATATGTCCTGTCTCATGCTAGTAGAACCCAAAGGCATCTGCTTGCTCCAGGAACATAAAGAGCTCTCAAACCATTATATTAGGTCATAGAAATGACCTAATATAAATGTTACTGGCATTTGGCATATCAAATATGACACGAGCAGCTTGCCAGGCTTGCCGTGCAGGTGGCATACTCTTGTAGTCACCTCTGAATAAAACATTTATTGATGAACCGTGCGGCTGCTAGCGGCCGCGCAAGCCAGGCTGTGATAGTCTCGTCTGCTGGGTGGAGTTGTGATGAGGAGGGAAGTCTGGATGTGGAATATGGTGGCCCCCATGGAGTCTGGGGGGTCGTCTGGCTTGTTGTGAGGCTCTGCTGGGGTGGCAGGCCAGGGCTACAACCTGCCATGCCTCCCGATGTTATAATTATTTTTATATATTTAAAAATAATACCTTTTGCAGATAAGAACAGATTGGATTATTAGAATATTCTAAGGTGTCCAACTACTGTAGAAACCAAATGCACAAGTTTTTGACTAAAAATAGATGTTATAATTATTTTCATTTTTACATACCATTAAGAGGTGCACCTTTTGTAAATAAGTACAACTCATTAGGATATTCTGAGGATCCCTGATTTTAAAAAAAAAATCAGAGTTGTAATGCTTTTATGAATTTCCTATAGAAATAAAGCAAATAAGAAATTATTGGCTCTAGGAATATATGATATAGTACCAAATAATATTTGACGAGGACGTAAATATACAAAATGACAGAGGGATGGGTAACAAAACATCAATTTCACAGAAGCGTAATCTTGATCTTAAAACACTGTATATGAAATAACCTAAAATCATCTACTGAATTCTTCTTTGTACATGAAACATTAAAGCAGATATCACATTGTTCCTTTCTGAAGACATTTTATCTATGGTAGTTAAAATCATTGAAGATATGATGAAGCCAATCACAAAATAAAACATCTGACACGTTAAATTCAATTGAATGTCGATCACTGGAATCTGAAGTTTATGTCTGTCTGGGTAACGTTCCAGACACATTGGTCAATGCATCTAATTGTCTACTTGGCAAGCTCAGGATGAAATATGAAAGTAGCTGAGATTAGCATTAAAATTCTACTTCTAATACATACTTCTTTCAAAGCGATGTTCAAATTCATCTTTTGCAGGATGCTTTCCTGACAGGTCTGGCAGAGAGAAACATCTTTCCTTCTTCAAATGCTGCTGTTGAGAAATGTATTTTCTTTTCATATTTACATAAAATCTTCATAAAAAGAAATAAAAGCAGTGTGCGGATCGTTATTGATAAGAGAAATCCAACCACCATGAAATGATTTCTTGTGTTGAAATTTTCTCTTGGTAATCCCTCCTGGTAATGCGGTTGTCCACATTAACACCTGCTCATCCATCAACACGTGTACACTTGGCTCACCTCTCATGTCTATACTAGGCACATTCGGATTGGGACGGGGGTATAAAATGTCCTTGTAACATGATGTTGACTTCCCAAAGGATAATTTGCTTCTAGAGAATAAAAAATCAGGAACTTTGATCAAATTCAATCAAGATCTGAAATGCATGTAGCTATAGCTACACTGTCTGAGGTGAACATTATTATATCAGGAATATTCTATAAAGTACCCAGTGTCTTTATCTATTCACGGCCTCATTCTGATGTGAGTTAAGGTTCACAGAGATGATGAATGTGATCAAAGAAACTAGGGTAATGTACTTTAAAAGAATGACTTAATTTTTGTTGAAGGATCAATAAAGTGTAGAGTTAATTTAAAAGCAAATACTTCTTGTCAATAAATTAGAAAAAAAGAAGATATCATATCTGAGAACATTATTTTATTTTGTTATTTCATGATAAGAGGTCAGGAAAATAAAAATGATAAAGTGACATTCATGAAATCAAGGAAAACGTTAGGTAATAACGTTGAAATATTTAACAGAAAAGGAAAGGACTTTCTGAAGAAAATAAGACAATCAGTACTTCAGTGACATCTTATTTTCTCTAATAAATTTATACTTGACTTACAGCACAGCAACCTAATAAATAAAGGAATTAATATTTTCTATATTTTAAAAATGAAATATAAATTTTAGCATTTTAAAGTGGAATGTGAAGGAAATGCATTCAGTTTTTATATTCTTTGCATGCAGCATATACAGTATTATTTCAATTAGAATAATGACATTTCTTTTAAAGTTGTGAACTCAAAATGCAAATCAATGATCAATTTTAAACCACACTCATAAAGTCTCTCCATTGATCATTCTCCTCAACTTGCCTTAATACATTTGCCTGGGGAAACTTAAGGGACATATCTAAGATCATGCCAAAGACATTTGGAAATAGTTCAGTGAATTAAAATATGAGGCTAGATTTTAATGTTCATGTAGCATACACACACACACAACCACTAAGCTATTAAATAGATTGAATAGACACAATTAATATATTTTCCAAAAAGGGGAAGAACTATAAAACACTATCCAAAATTATCTCATAATGCTATTTCAGTGTTTATGCTTTCCTTTATTATAAAATACATTTTAAAATTTGCAAAAAATGTTTCCTCCTTCATTGGACATCATTTATTTTCTAGTACTTTTTTGCCTAAAAATGCAAAAAATATAACTTTTTTCTATTATACTAATATTTTCTTTTCAGAAACCGTATTATTAACATCTCTTGCTTCTTATAAACTTACTGTCTTTGTTCTTCAAAACCACTTGCTTTATATTCAGTTCAATAAACTACTTGTAAGCCCGGTAGAGAAACAGCCTTATATAAATGAATGTCTTTATGGATGTTTAGATGGTTTCTGTATGCCATTTAAAATATACCAGTTCAAATTGTTTCTGGTGTTAAACTTATTTTAATCCATAATAAAGTTATTCAGTTCCAAAAATGTCATGGTCTTGCATCTGATAAGTGAGTTAAAACAACCGATATTGCTTAAAATTATTGTTTCATTGATAAGAGAAAATAGTAAATTAAAGATAAAAAATCAGTATCTTGGGGCTGGAGCAATAGCACAGCAGGTAAGGCGTTGCCTTGCACGTGGGCTACCCGGCTTTGATCCCTGGCATCCCATATGGTCCCCTGAGCACTGCCAGGAGTAATTCCTGAGGGTAGAGCCAGGAGTAGTAACCCCCTGAGCGTCGCCAGGTGTGACCCAAAAAAAGCAAAATAAATAAATAAATATGGAGGGTGGGTAATAAAAAAAAAATAATATCTAGTTTTTTACTAAAGAAGCTTAAATGTCAAGTGTAAGAATTAACTAGAAAGAGTAGAGCAAACTATACGGTTTCATGTTTTCATTGGGAACTCAAGAAGTAGAAAATTTGGGTTGATTTACAAGAAGACTCAGGGATATATATGTATATACATATACATGTGTGTACATACATACATACATACATACATACATACATACATACATACATCTCAGACATGTGGAAAAGGGAAAGAATAAATCTGTTACACCTTTTTTTCTGGTTTGCGTGAGAGGACTTACTACTAGAAGCAGGACCAGGATAGAGTTGGAAATGTTTCAGAAACTGCACTTACTTTCAAGGGAAAAACTCCTATGTGAATTGTTTCCTTGGAACGCTTGCAAGCCCACCTGCATAACGCAGTGCAGCCCTCCTCCTTGGAGGAGGATTTTCTATATCTCCCTCTGCTCTCTCAGGCTGACTCTAGAAACCTCAAAGGGTCCAGCAGCTCTTGTCATCCATCACCTGCGTTTTCCAAGCACATTGCTTGGGAATGTGCTTCCTTTAAAGGTCCCAGGATGCTACTAGCCTCCTCTTTTACTCACATTTACAAGAGACAATTAAGTGGTACGTTGACCGGGTGTTTTGACCAAATCTCCACTCGAGCAAATCAATGAACAGCGGGAAGACAGTGATACAGTGATACAGTGATTTGACAGGGTGACTAGAATGCAAAACCAAGGATCAATACACATGATGAACCTACTGCAGAAACTCAGAAGATGGGTAGACAATGACCTTCAAATTGATATACACATAAATCAATTACAGTTAAAAATAAAAGGGATAGTGGAAGAAAAAGCTGTCACTTTTATTGTAATTCATATGTTTGTATGTATTTGGTGAGGTTCAAATACTTTTGGAATAAGGGCTTGTATAGCTTGCCAAGAAGAATAGTTATTTATCATAGGCGTGATCTTTAATAATATATTCACAAGTGTACTCAAGCATGGATTCTCTACAAAAATAAAATTTTGGTTTAAACATTTTAGGACTACTGCAGGCAGCCCATATGTAGCCATTTATTACTATTTTAATTATTATTTTTGAGTCTCATTAAAACTAGGCAGTGTTTTATAATAACTTTCTTAATTCTTTTATAACAATAATATTGCTAGCAAAATACTATACAGTTGATTTAAAAACAGAGACTCCCTTATTTTCCAATATTGTTGAAGTGGATAAAAGTTTTAAGATAAGAAAAAATGAAATTACTTATTTCTGATGTTTTTCTTTATTAAAAACAATCTTTCTAACTTATCTATTTCTAAGGGAAATGTCTATTTTTAAAATTCTGCACTTATTGTCAAGGGAAAAAAAATCCTATGTAATTGTTTCCTGGAATGCTTGCAAGCCCTCAGCTCTCAGGATGAGGCTCTTCCCAAAGAGATTATTATCATCACCACCTCACCACTGATTCACCCATTGTGAGGCAAAAGTCCTCATCAAATCACTCTTTGCTCTGCACTCTGTTCCGTGTTCTCAATTTTTTTGCCCTTTCAAGTATCATCTCTGTACTTGTGGAGCATGCCCAAGAATTCATTTCTGTCATTATTGGAAAAGAACAGTCAAAATATTCTTTTATCACACTCTCCATATTTAAGAATCTCTTCTGACTCTGGGTAGGTCCAGCTGTTACTTCCTGAGACACATTTCACATGGATAACACATTTGCATTAATAGTCATCTGTTATTTTGATTCTGTCTTCCATAGCAATTTGTTTGATTTCTTGTCTACTAAAATCATTCTCATCAGACTTCCTTCTATTCTAGTTCCTGTGTTATTTTACTAGCAATGAAAATTTGCTATTGAGACATCTTTTCACCCTTAGGACAAAAAAAAGTGGCTATAGATTTTTTTTTTTTTTAGGCAGCGGCAGATCAATCATTCTTCCATTTACCAGCATGAAAACCAATTTGGCAGAGATGTAATGTGAGAATATGCCTTGGCTTTTTGAATTATTACAGCATAATGCCATGTGTAACTAATGCTATTTTCTACATAACATTTTTTCTTTATTTTTACAATTCCTATAAGTTAAGACAGTATGGATTTATCATATGTGAAGGGCACTTAAAGTGCCTTAAGTGAAAAAAAGGAATGATAGATATTAAAAGAAAATATAACACAATGAATAATGAATTGTTTCTAGCATATATTAAAGTGACTATTTCTAGACTCTTAAATAAAGACTATATAAGACTATTTATAACCATATATATAAGACCCTATATATAGATAAAATTATATATATACACATATATAATACTATATATATTCATGGGCATATTTTGGAAGTAAATACAGAAATATTCATAGATGGAGGTTTGATGAAAAAACTTCAGTTATTTTCTATATTTTATCTGTGACATTTTCAAGTACATAAGAAGAAAGTAATTTCAGCAAAAATATTATGGAAAATCAGTAGATAATGTGAATAGTTGAAATCGTGTATTAAAAGGCACATTATCAGTCGAGTTATAAAAAGTGCAACCCAGGGGTTGGAGAGATAGGCAGAAAATAGGGCAATGACCTTTGCACACTGCCAAGGCAGGTTTGATCCCCAATGTAACAGATGGTCTCTGAGACCACAGGGAGTGGGTCCCTGAGTGCAGAGCTAAGGTAAGCCTTGAGCATAGCCAGGTGGGGCTTAAAAACAAAAAACAAAAAGTAAATCCATATATTATTGAAAAGAAGCTTTCTTTTAGCATAAAACATTTTTATCAAAATAAAAGGCGGTAAATGATGCAGCATATAAAATTAAGACTGTATCACTGTATCAATGTCTTCCCATTGTTCATCGATTTGCTCAAGTGGGCACTAATAACATCTCCATAAGTCCTGTCACAAGCAAGTGTAACCCAAGGGCATCTGCTAGCTCCAGGGACAGGAAGAGCCCCAAACCATTCTTCAGGTCATAGAATTGAGGTCCATAATTGTTACTAGTTTTTGGCATAACAAGTAAATAAAATATAGTTAGCTTGCCAGGCTCTGCCATGTAGGTGGTATAGTCTCAGTAGAAGGCTCTCAACTCGAGCATTTGCTGATGAAACTTAAAGGGGGAAGATCAGGTTTTCTCTAGGATGGAGTCTGATTTTTTGCAACATTTTATGTATATCTAGTGTAAACTATTTTATAACAGATATTTACTATTAAAAGATATTTTTATCATCTACATTTCAAATGAAAGCTTTCCATAAAATTCTAGTCACCCACATTGCTAAGCTATTAAGAACAAACTACAGTATTTTGTTATGCACTAAAAAATCTATAATACTACTTAAAGTAAGATAAATAAAAACACATCTACATTGGTTCTAGAACCCACCATGCCTCCTGGGTGCCTCATGAGCGGCTGGGAACAGGGAGAGCAAGGAGCAGCTCTGCCCCATATCTGAGAGTCTCTGGTTCAGCATGCCTAACACAGCACCTCAGCTTCAGGCAGTCTGCGAGCTGACTGATCACTTTTGTGGCACGAATGGGAAGTATATGGTCAGTGACATCATGAAATAAGCAACAGGCTGAAGCCCCATGTACCTCGTAGACCTGAAAAAAGCATAGCGGGTTCTAGCTCTGGCCTGCCACCCCAGCAGAGCCTCACAACAAGCCAGACGACCCCTGACTCCATGGGGCTGCCATCTTCCACATCCGGACTTCCCTCTCGTCACAACTCCACCCAGCAGACCAGACTATCACAGCCCGGCTTTCGCGGCCGCTAGCAGCCACATGGTTCATCAATAAATGCTTTATTCAGAGGTGACTACAAGAGTATGCCACCAACACGGCAAGCCTGGCAAGCAGCTCATGTAATATTTGATATGCCAAATACCAGTAACATTTATATTAGGTCATTCCCATGACTTAATATAATGGTTTGAGGCGCTTTATGTTCCTGGAGCAAGCAGATGCCTTTGGGTTCTACTAGCATGAGACAGGACATATGGAGATATTACTGGTGCCTGCTCTAGGAAATAAATGATGAATGGGAAGATAGTGATAGTGATTGGTTCTAATTCATTTTCTTAGTGGTAGAATTGGTTATTATACCTAAAAATCTCTTCAGCTGTATAAAAAATACCCTGACTAAACCACTAAAATGATTTACTAATAAATTCTACCTAACAGAGTGCAGTAGTACTTTCTATTGTTGAGGCCTGGTTTTGATTCAGAGTTTGGTATCATGAGATGCATTCTCTTTCAAAATATTTTTTGTCTTTCTGTTTAGAAAAGATATAAAACTGGATCACTTGATCACTTGAATCCCATTATTCATCAATTTGCTCGAGGGGGGCCAGTAACATTTCCATTGGACCCTATCACGTGCCAATGTAGCCCAATGGCATCTGGTTGATTCAGGAATATGAAGAGCCTCAAACCGTTCCTTCAGGGTCTTGACAGGGAAGTTGACCATCTTGTAGGTGGGTGGCCACATGATCTTTTGACATCCTGTGTGATCCAGTCGGTAATGGCTCTAGTCGAGGGGTTTTCTCCAAATCGCATTACATGTCCAGCCCATCTGATTTTCGATGCCTTGGCAAACGAGACAGCGTTCCTGATTCTGGAATAGCGACGGAGGTCAGAACTCCAGATTCCTTCTCTCACTTGAGTGAGGCATGATATTCCAAGCATAGCTCTTTCAATTCATCTCTGGGAGACCCAAATAGCATTCTCATTTTCCTTCGTAGGGCCCAGGTCTCTGAGGCGTATGTTAATACAGGGAGAATGGTGGAGTTGAAGAGATGTGCCTGGAGCCGGAGTTTCTTTGTCCTTTTAGCTATTTCTTCGATGCCTTTGAAGGCATTCCATGCCACTCTCTTCCTCCTGCGCAGCTCAGGTTTTAGGTCGTTCATCATGTTGACTTCTAGACCTAGGTACACATAACTGCTGCATTCAGAGATGTCTGTTCCATTGAGAGTGAATGGGGCCTCTGGAACTAGTTCATTCTTCATGAACATTGTTTTCTTTAGATTCAGCTGTAGACCTATCTTTTCACATTCTCGGTTGAAGTCAGCCAGCCTTTGTGCCGCTTGGCTAATGTTTGGTGTTATTAGAACGATGTCATCAGCAAAGCGGAGGTGGTGTAGTTGCTGACTATCTATCTTCACTCCCATTCCTTCCCATTCTACTTGTCACATGATGTTCTCGAGGGTGGCGCTGAAGAGTTTTGGTGAAAAGGTATCACCTTGTCGAACGATGCCAATGCACCCTATCACGTGCCAATGTAGCCCAATGGTTGATTCAGGATTATGAAGAGCCTCAAACCGTTCCTTCAGGGTCTTTACAAGGAAGTCTGACCATCTTGTAGGTGAGCGGCCACGTGATCTTTTGACATCCTGTGGGACAAAATATGAAATACAAAAATTAAATGTGTCCATATAATCTTTTCTAACCTATGTATTTTTATATTTTGGATATATCCAAAACAAATCAATGTAAAAAGTGTAATAATAATGTCCTTTAAAATTTGTAATCACAAGAAATTACCTCCAAGAGGTTGAATACGAAGAATGGAATAAATGATAATATTACTAGATGCAAAAGAAATAGTGTAAGTTAATTCAAGCAGAGAACATAAAATTCTAAATGATTATATACTTCATAATAATAGAGCTTCAAAATACATGGAGGAAAATATTGAGAGAGGAATGAGAAGATCAATCCACAGATGGAAATGGTTAGATGACATTTCCAGTAATTGAGGCAGAAAATAAAAATTAATAATAATATGGAATACTGCAAAAACCACTTTTAAGAAAATGGCATATTGATATTTCTGTGTTCAAATTCAAAATACAAGCTATTTTACGTTATCCATAGTTGTCTCTTTATGGAATGTAATTGTAAACTACAAAGTAAGTTTTAATAGTTTCAATTGATTTAAATAAGACAGATGCTGTCTGACCATCAAAACACTATTAAAAGTCAATAATGATTTAAAAAAATAATAAAAAAAAATACTATGCTAAACTAGACTGAGACCTTAGTATGATCTCTCTGTAGGACGATATGCTCTCTGTATGACTGTGTTGCCTTGGGTTATATGATGAAAACATGTCATTTATGTCTATCTAAGGTAGTACATTCTACAACCAAGCTAGAGTAAAAAAAAGTCATCATTCCTGTAAAGAATAAAAAATGACAACTCTCATAAACTATCCCAAGACTTCCAGTTCCTTTTCCCTCTAGGTACAAATGTGTCATTTAGAAGTTGTCAATAAAATACAGCTGTGTAAAAAAAATATTTAAATAGCATAATGATAATAAATCTATAAAATTTGAATTACATTGAAATGACTGATAATGTTCTAGATAACCAATGGATCATCAAAGAAATCATGGAAAAAAATTAAAAAATGCAAACTGAATGGATATAAAAACACATAAATAATACTATACTTATGCCCTTAAATGTCAGTATTAGAAACATGAAAAATATAAAATTAAGAGACTAGATAAAAACTAAAGTACAAACAAATGCAATTTGGTAAATAATCTATTGAGGCAAATAAAATGAAAAAATTAAAAGAAAACAAAAAAGTATACAAAGAATCACTGTATCACTGTATTCCCATTGTTCATCGATTTGCTTGAAATGGCACCAGTAAACTCTCCATACATCCTGTTGCAAGCAAGTGTAGCCCAAGGCCATCTGCTTGCTCCAGGGACAGGAAGAGCCTCAAACCATTCCTTCAGGTCATGGGAATGAGGTCCATAATTGTTACTGGTTTTGGCATATCAAATAAAACACTTTTATTTGATAAAATAAAGCTACCCAGGTTTTATCAAATAAAACCTGGGTAGCTTCGCCAGGTTCTGCTATGTAGGTGGTATAGTCTCAGTAGAAGGCTCTCATCTCGAGCATTTACTGATGAAACTTAAAGGGAAAAGGTCAGGTTTTCTCTTCGGTGGAGCTTTGAGGAACTGTGGAGTCTTGGTGTTAAGAATGACTGACCTCAGGATGTGTGGGATGCTCTGGCTTCTTGCTAGGCTTACTGGGATATGGGTATCAGCTAGAAATTGCCTAGAACTGTATACAGTGTATAAATGTGAAAGATCCTGGGAAGGAAGAGATCCTAAAATCTAGTACTATCTAAGACTGACACACTGCCATTTAGCGGCCGCATGCCATTGGAGCTGTGGGTCTGGCGTGGGTCTCTCTTCTGAGGTAGCTGGCATGAGGGTGGAGGGAAGGGTGGAGGAGCCCAAATCCAGGCTCCAAGTTAGGCCAGCATGGCACCTCCCCGCACGTGAGGCCTTTTGGCTAAGATCAAGTGTAGTGTGTACAAAAAATAGCAATGATATAATTGACCTGTATCTGGAATAAAAAGAAGGAAAAGAACCACTGCAAATTCTACTGAAATTAAGGTAATTCTTATGAGAAAAATGTTAATCTACATAACATTTGAACAATTGACATAAGTTCCTTATTAATAAAATTATTAATGTTTATGGTAAAAATACAAAATATTGAAATTCTAATTTATTTGAATTTAACATCAATTATAGTCCTAGAAATAACATGCCTTAGTTGTAAATTTTATAAAAAAATTTAAAATTGTATATAAACCCATGCAAACTGCTTAGAAAGTAGAAATAGATGTATATATACTGATTTGTTTTTTAAGAGGTCAGGATGGACTTGCTCTCAATAGCACGCAAGGATATTGCAGCAAATTGTGATCTTTTATTACCTTTAACTGAAAAAAAAGAAGTAAAGAGAAAGGCAAATTAAATTTAGCAACATATTAAAAAGAAATTTAACATGTCTAAATAGAGTCTAATAAGGTTGAATAGTATTTTAAGATTCATTAAATTGCTTATATTTATAAACAAATTAAAGAAAAGCATTTGGTCTTCAAAATAAATACACAAAAGAAATTTGAGAAAATGTCAGCCTCTTAGACTCAATACTGTGACTTCTGTGAAGTCTTATCTATAGTTTCCTTGAGGTCTGAAAAAGGCTGGAGGGACACCTGGGCGAAGAGAATGTTCACACAGATGTTTCCGTTAATATTCAATCTTGCCACTCGTTTATATAGTTCTACAGTTGAATAACACAAACTTGAGGGGGCACAAGTTCCTTCTACCTTGAGATCTAAAGCTTTGGGGTTATTACCTCTTCTGCTTGAGCAGATGAGAATATAGTAAGAAATAGCAGGTGTGTAATTCAACTTGGAGAAAATGTGAAAACTGCAAGAAAGAAACAATCATGGGAAAGTAATGGGACATAGAATAAAATGGAAAATTTTTAAGATTCTGATGAACATAATTACTGGAGAAGCTCAGCAGAGGTGTTTACAGGAAAAGGGGGTCACCACTGATAAATATGGAAGCAGAACTATGAGATAGATGAATTGAGTTTGCACTCCAGGCTGTAGGATCAGTAAGACAAACCAGTCTTTCAGCCATGGACACCCTAAAAAATAAAAAAGGAGGGAGTCACCAGCAAACTGTATACTCAGAACTTACTTTCTTGAAAGTTTAAGTTCAAAACAGTTTCCTAATTGGAGAATGAAAGATCCCACTAGCGGCAAGCCAAGTTAAATAGAAAACCTGATCAGAACCAGGTTTCAACACCAGGATCCCTTAACAGGAAATCATATCCAGTGTCCTGCTCTGGTGTTCTTCTGAGAACTGACCTAGTGATTTTTTTTTCGACTTACTTTTTACGCTTATTGCTACTTATTTGCATTTGTATGGTTTCTTTTCCTTTTTTTTCTTCTTTTTTGTTTTTGGGCCACACCCAGCAATGCTCAGGGCTTACTCCTCGCTCTGTGCTCCGTGCCAGGGATCATTCCTGGCCATGCAACGGATATATATGGGGTGCTGGGGTCAGACCTAGGCCAGCCACATGCAAGGTGGTGATCTGCTTGCTGTGCTCTTGCTCCGCCCCTGTCTATTTATTTTCCAAGTTGTTTCTTGGATTTTAATTTAGAATCCTTAGTCTATAGTTGTGGTTCATCAGTAAATCATGAACTGAGAGCCTACTACTGAGAGTATACCACCTGCATGGCAGAGCCTGGCCAGCTACCTGTGTCGTATTTGATATGCCAATACCAGTAACAATTATAGATCTTATTCCCATGACCTGAAGGAATGGCTTGAGGCTCTTCATATTCCTGAAGCAACCAGATGCCATTGGGCTACACTGGCATGTGATAGGGTCAAATGGAGATGTTACTGATGCCCGTTTGAGCAAACCGATGAATAACGGGATGTCAAGTGATCAAGTGATCAAATTTGCAAGTTAAACTTAACAGAAACTCAACTTCTCTCTTTTGTCCCAGTCTTCAAATACTACGTGCTTCAGTGACAGAGTCTAGATTAGCTGAGACTTTCTACCCTATAAAGTAGAAATAAAAATAGTTGGCCCTGGATAGAAACACCTTTCAATATCTCCATGCATGTTAATCTTTGGAGATAAACTTTCAGAGCACTTACATTGCTACATAGGAAACTGTACAAATTTACAGAACAAGGAGAGTATCTCAACAATGTGACAATGAATCAACCACAGTTCAGGTTGAAGTTTCCCCCTTCCCTGGTTCCCTGGCTCTCTAGTGAGGGAAGAGATTTAATGTTCACTATTTTTCATGATTTTCTGTATCTTCCTCACTTTATGAGATCATTTTCTGGTGTACAACAGAAAAAAATAGATGTATTGTATGACCCATAGGGAAAAATTGTACTATCTCTATTTTATCTTCTTTTAAATATAATACAGGTCTCAAGACAGGATAATTAATTTTCAGCATGTTTTAGCTATTAAAGTGAACCAAGTGCATGTGAGGATAAAGAAATATTCATTTACTTTGATCATGATTGCTAAACCTAATTACTCATGTTGTATAATAGGATATGAGTTAGATACACGTAGTTCACTATGAGTTTTCAATGCCTGCACTTATAGTGAGATATTTTTGAATCTCACATATTTTAAATATTTAAATAAAACAAATCTGAGTAATATTTCTATTTGCCTATATTTGTATATCAAGGGTTATATAGAACTGTCATTTATGCTAATGACATAGTTACCTAACAGTTAATATTTATCCAATTTGTAAATGATCCAAGAGTACATTTAGAACACCAATATAATATCACTGAATTGTAACCATAATACTTTGGTTTGCATATGAAATTAAATATTATACTTAATAAGGTAATGATACTTTTCTTATTAACTGATGACTAAGCTTTAAAAAAAGTTTTGCACTAAGTTTATGGATTGAGGGAAAATTTAAGCTAGTTTTCTGTTAATTTTATCTTCTATTTTATAGAACTCTTCTGTAATGAATATGAAAGTTATTCTAGGCTCTGAATTCATAAAACCAAATAAAGAAGGGTATTAGATTTCTGAAAATAAAAATATCTCTGACAGTAAAGGCAATTCTACTCTAATACCATTTCCTATCCACAAAGAGCAATAACCAAGAGTTGCGCAGTCACATCTGCTATAGGAATGAAGTAGGAATGCATGAAATATAAGTGACTACTTCGCCCAAGGGAATGCACTGCATAATTCCTAACAGGTATACATCACATTGTATAATCTGCTTTTTTTTCTGAAAAGTTTCATAATGATGTACCCCATTTAATCATCACGTTTGAATGGAATGCCAGAGGACTGATTCCTCTAAGAAGAACCCTGCTTCAGTCCCCGTGGGTGAAACAACCACAGAGTAGGCACACACCTGACACAAAAGTTTGGGGTCATTCTCCATCTAGTCAGGATTGTTCTATGCTTTGACATTATCAGAAATGTATTTATCTTGATAGCTGAATAAATATTCCATTTGTATAAAATCAATTCAATCACACATACAGATTGACAACATCAATATTAAAATGTTTATAAACAAAAGGTGGTCTTCACTTTAACGTGTCACTGCCATTGGCTTATGTAGGGAAGACTGTCATTTGAAGTGAGCAACATGAATGGGAACCAAAACTGCAGATCTGAAAGTTACTTGGGCCATCAACAATTCGAACACAGTGGCTGGGTTATAACTACCTTGTCCCGTTTCATAAGGAGAAACTTGTTCAGTCTGGTGACATCTTTGGTTTTGTTCATGGGTGTGGATCATTAACAAACAGATCAGGGGCTGGAGAGAGCACAGCAGGTAAGTGCTCGCCTTGCATGTGGCTCACTTGGGTAGCGCTGGCCGTCCCATATGGTTCCCTGAACATTGCCAGGACAGATCCTCGAATGCAGCGTTAGGAGTCAGGAGCAACCCTTGAACTTGGTCTGGAAAGGACTCTTGTTCATTGTTTGCAGTGTTCCTGTCTTAGGGAGCTTTACCTGATGTCTCTGTCATCTTGGGACATTGTTATGCTTTCATGAAAATATTTTATACTTTAGTTATGTTGATCCAATAAGATGAATGGATGTTTAGAAGAATCGAATATTTTAAAATCTTTAAATGGAAATTTTTTATTATTACAAAACAGTGAGGTAAAAACTGCATCCTTCTATGAAATGTACGTGCACAAACTAAACTCAACTATTAATAAAATATTTTCTCTCCTCTTCCTTCCCTAATATCTTCCTGCACTGCTGTTTACCTCTATGGCATTTTATTTGCTTTTAAATGGGGAGTTCAGAGCACACTCGGACTCTTGGTTCAGTTGGTTTCAGTTGAGCCATCATTTTATCAGTTACCTCCATTTTATCAGTTACCTCTGGTTCCTGTCTTTGTGTTCTGTGGGTGAGGGGCCATTCTTTCATACAAAGATAGACGAGAATTATCTGTGATTTAGAAAGTAAATCATTTTGGAGACCTAAAGTCCAAAGGAAGACTTATTTCAACTTAGTGGAATTTAATATTTCTTTCAAAGATTATTCATACTTTTAGTGACTAGTTAAATTCTATTTAATATTTGGGCTAGGTTTTTATAAAATGTTTTTTTGAGGTTTGATGAGAAATGGAGACTATTTAAGATATTTAATATACAGGGTCTGATTTGGTGTTCAGTTCTGTGACCAATCTTATTGTTAATATTTAAAAAATAACTAAAGAAAATAAATTCCTCTACCAAGGTTAAGAAATTGAATTTGTGTAAATATTGTTAAGAAAATACAGATACAAATCACTCAGTTACTGGATTTTCTTTAAATTAAACATTTCCATTACTGCCAGTTTACTATTAAGTTATATAAATTCATCCCTTTCTTCTAGTCAATGGACTTTTTTATTTGTGGAAAGAGCAATTTAGCTGTTGATTATTTCTAATCTTGATATATTAGAATGGAACAAAGTGTTTCCTCCAGAGCATCTTAAAGTCCCTTTCCACTTCTCTCCACTTCTAACATCTTTTAATGTAAGAATGGTTTCTCTTCATAGTAAATTTAGCAAATTAGATATTGCACTTTAGAATTCTCTGTATTATTAATATTACTCACACTGGAAGCATTTTTTGCATAGTTAATGGAGCATTTGTCTTCTGGGAACTGATGTCACACAAAGGAAATAGACAATAACAGCTAGTGGGAGGCTATAGAGGAAATTGAAGCTCATGTTACCACATGGGCATATAGGACAGTACGCACAGACTAAAGAGTCAAAGCCTGTCTCATGAAGACCTGGGAAAGAAATGGCGAAGCATGCCAACATAAATATACAGTGTGCAGTTTTTAAATCATTTCACGGGAAGTCATTGAACATGCCCGAGCACCTGATAATTTGAGAGAAAGCCACTGCCTTGTTTAGAGAGAACACTCACCTGTTTGACTGGCCAAGGGTCATCGTTAAGGTCACTCCTGCTCCTCTGCTGCAGAGTCAAGGCACCATCATGGTCTACAATTCAATGCCAATTTGCAGTTCAGCCATCCTCTTTCAAACCATGAAAGCTGTAAGTTAGTCTGGCTCTGTGTTTATGCCTCCTCACTGATGTATTCATTAGCCAAGTTATTTTGTGAAAATTGCTTCCATTTCAGGGGCCCATTTTTTTTAAGTAATAACCTTATAAGATATTATATTAGTCCCCACCTCACCTGGCTGTTTAAACCTTAAAACTGAGCCAATTAATAGTTTCACTAATTCCCCTATGAATAGTAACTGCTGACTGTGATTACGATGTTACTATTTCAGACTGGCATTAGACATGAGTAACTGTGCCTCAGACCAAATAAGTCCTGTTTTCCGTTTCATTTTATGACCAGACTTACTTGTGACCTAAATAAAAATGCTTGGGCTCTAAGCAGCAATTCTCTTCCCTGATATTCCACTAGACCTTAACTTGCTATTTTTAATCCTGTCTTGCGGCATCATCAGCTTGTCTAGTACAGAGTAGGTTACAGGAAAAGCTGGGTGCCTGTGTGATTACATAGGGGTGTGTGAGAGTGTGTGTGTGTTTGTGCCTTTGTGTGTGCATGTCTGTGCGTGCATCTGAATGTACATCTGAACCTGGATATGTTTGTTGTTTATGGGTATTTTAGGTCCATGCGGTCTTAGAGTTTACAATCTGGAAAGGAACATGGTTTTAGGACTAAGCTCCCCACTGTGCACTCTGGAAAGACCCAATCACGTGAACTGAAATCATTTTGTATTTGTTAGTGTTCTGGTAGTCTCGGCTCCCCTTTGGCGACCCATTCATTGTACATTTTGTTGAACATGCTTTCATGTATAAACCTTTAAATACTGAGTTCCTCTCTTTGCCAAGTGTTTTGTTCCTCAGTGAATATGCTTATCCTAGAATGATTACACTCACATTCATGGCTTCAATTACAGTTGATGACTCTCTGTATCTCTAACACAAATCTCTCTAAAGAGATTAAGGTACATATACTTAATTATTTATTTATTACTTTGATTTCTTTGGCTCATAGGCATATATATCAAAAGGCCAAAGCTAAATTCATAAATTTTCTCTTAATATACTATACTGTTTTAAGACAAAAATGTTTTTATTCCTCAATATGACCATATTTTGGATATAACTCCTTGCTTTCATATGGTTTGTTAGTCTTGGCCTCTGACTATTTAATTCATATATTAGCTATGATTAATAGAAATTAAAGTAACCTTTGCCATGGTAATTTATCTGTAGTAAAAAATAAGTAAATTATTTTAATAATAGCCAACTATTAGTTGCTTAAATTTGCATAATTCATTTAAGTGTGTTTTAATTCACTTAGTGGACCAGATTATTCAAATATATTATCTATTAAAACAAAATGCTTTAATTGGTGTCTGTTAAATTACCTGGTCAATAAGACAATGTCTAAAGGTGCAAAATGAAGCCAGAAAAATGATTAAATTTGCTACATTATTAGAGAAAAAAACATACAGTCCAAGCATATGAATAGCAAACCAATGTCAAATGTCCTTTCTTTAAAGAACAGAAGCCATGAAGGTCGGGTTCTATGACCTGTTAAGGCATATGTTCCCCAACATCTCACACTCAAATCTGCCTATCAGGGGCCATGATGATTGATCTTTGTCTAGCTTGTTCCCTATGTCTAGACAGGCAGAAAAGTGGGAAACATATAAACGTTTTTCATTTAATCCCAGTAAAATAATTTAGCAATGAATTCGATTTTTAAGTATCTTTCGGGAATAGTTCTGGCAAATTCTGACACTAATTCATGTTCTGATGTGTAAACCTTCACCCAGAATATGTAGAAAGCTGACTCTGAGAGTATTTATTGAGTCATTTCTAAGATTGATTCAACCCAATTGCTCCTTCTCTTTCTGTTTCTAAACTGCCACATCCTGCTATGAAAAACGGCAAAACTGTGAGTTGGCACTAGTTCAAAAACATGCGTTAAATGATGCCCGAGAGTGTCTGTCTGTTGCTCCTCTGTCTTCTGCTTGCTGTTTCTCTGCTTTGGCAGTCCCTTCTGCACCTCTAAATGCTGGTTTTCTTTCCCAAACCAGAGTCCTCAAATGAATTGGCAGACACGCTCCACACTGTTGCATCATTCCTTTACCTGCCAATGAGCTGACAGCAACACCCACTTTATTCTTTTGCTATGAATGGAGATTAAATGAGATAATGAGCTATGGAGGCAAGTGTGAGATGTATGAAACACACTGTAAATTTTATTTTTATCACTATTATTGACATTGGTAATAAATTAGTGTTGGGATTGGAGAATAATATTTAACACATTTCTAGGTATTTTCCTAGTTATAATTTTAAATTCGGATAGGTGATTTTTCAAAAAAGAGCACAATAAAATACTCCAAAAATGGGAGTAGAGACAATGACAATATCTAGTGTCGATGTGTTCTTAAGGAAGAATCACTGTTTTCTCAATTTTGGAACAGTTCAGATTCTTTGCTTGAGCTCTTAGATACTAAAATATAGTCAAAGAACAGCTGCCTTTCAAGAGAAAGATGTATTTGCCCTCTTTCTTGGTTACAGATGGGGTGATGCTTTGCTGTTTTCCTAACTGGCATGATTGTTCTAGTAAGATTTCCAATATGTTCCACATATCAGGAACACTCAAATTATGTGTCTTCTAAATATATATCTTGTCACTTGTCTTCCCGTTGTTCATCAATTTGCTCAAGCAGGAGCCAGTAACATCCCCATTGGTTGGGAATGAGGTTCATTATTGTTACTGTTTTTGGCATATCGAATACATCACAGGTAGCCTGCCAGACTCTGCCGTGGCTCTGGGTTCATTCCAGTCTTTTTCTATGTCAGATCATCAACCATTCAGTGCCCACAGGGCAGAGCCCTGTGCAGTGTAGACAAGCCTGTCTCCTGTCTGCCACCTGCCAACACAGCTGGGCACCACAGTCACACCTACAACACCTCAAGGGGCTGTGAATATATATCTATAGTATATATATATATATATATATATATATATATATAAAATAATGCTGCAAAGAAAAATAACATAGTTTTAATTTCATAATTAAACATCAGTAAATTGGGAATAACTTCCATCTTATTCCCATATAATAATTGTATTATTATAAAATGGCTATTTTATTATCATGTTATTTTATTGTTATGCTATCATTTTTATTTTGTCATGTTATTCCCATGCAATATTTTTTCCCATATAATAAGTTGTTATGGATGGAGCGGGGGTCCAATATCAACAATGGTGATCTCCCAAGAGGAGATGAGATGAATCAAAAGATTTGGGTATTCTATAAAACTACTAATTATTATAGTCTTCTTCCAAACAGGGAGAGATAATGGTCTTCAATGGCAAAGAAACTCTCTTTCCAATACAAAAGGCTCCATCTACTATTGCTCTACTTTGCATCTTCTGATTGGAGATCTGGTGTTTGTTCTTTTGTTTGTTTTCACTAGTTCTGTGCAATTTCTAAAGGAAAGATGTCAAATATGGCACTTAAAATATTCCATGAAACAAAATGCTGGAAAATGCTGAATGGATTTGAGCCACCCCTTCTTATCACTATCCGATCTCCAGCACCTCATTTCTGCAAGAATGAATCCAAAAATACAAGAAACAAACTTTTCAGAGAGGGTGTGGATTGGAGACTTGGACGCCCTGTACACTGTTGGTGGGATGTTCATAGGTGCAGGTATCATGGAAAACCACATGGAGATTCCTCAATCATTAAAAATGGATGTTATTGATCCAATAATTAACTTCCTCAAATTTGTTTCTAGCATATGAAAACATAAATTTGAAGGTGCATATGAACCCCAGGCTAAATTCACCATTATTTACAATTGGCAATAACTGGAAAGAATTAAAAGACCCATCAACAGATGAATGAATTAAAAAAAAAACTGTTCTAGATAGAAAATGGGACATAATTCATCTATGAAAAGATAAAATCTTGCCATTTAAAATAACATGGATGGACTCTTGGAGGCTATTTTACTTATCTAAATAAGCTTGATGCAGACAAATCCCAGCATTAAACACGTTCACCTATATGTGCCAAATAAAGATAAAAACTAAATAGGTAAAGGGAATAGAAGACAAATACCGTTTGGGGTTAGAGAGATAGCATGGGGGTTAAGGCTCTTGCTTACATATGGCCAGCCCAGGTCTGATCCCCAGTGATGTACAATGTCTCCTGAGCACCTCCTGCAGAGCTCCTGAGCACAGAGCCAGGAGTACCCACTGTATTACACTGGTGATGGGACCAAATCATGACGTTTCAACTCAAAGCTTTTCTGTAGTTACAGCAGGACAGAGAGGAGTAGATGGGAAATCTGGTTCACATTGTAAACTAGAAGGTGAGGGGAGGAATTTAACTTGAATCGAGTACTTAATGTAATATGTCTATTACGTTAAATTTATAGATACTATATTAAATATATATATATATATCAACAAATAAGCATATCTATGTTGTTTTTTTTAAGAATGCACACCTGGAACTTACATAATGCATATTAACGAGGAATGTTACTTCAATTAAAAACACTTGCATATAAATCTGTCTCAATTATAAGTAAAATGCTATCAATAGTCTACATACTTTGAAGATAGTGTATATTCTCGGGCATTATTCTCAAATACAAAGCAAATTAGTTTAATAAATGTACATAAAATTTCTAAGTGATAAAACAACCCATACTTCACAGCTCCTACCATGTTTACAAGGTAAATACAAGCAGCTACCCACAGTTTTTTCTCAGATGCTATTTCAAACACGTTCTATGGTGATCTGTACTCAGATTAGCAGGGTTGAAGTTGGGCTCACATGGTGCAAACGAAGGTCTGTTAATTAGCGTAAGGTAAGCTGGTGCAAGCATCAGAGTGCAAAAGAACCACGCAGAGCTTAACCAAGAAAGAATGTTCTGAGAATGCACCATTAGGCAAATTCGTCATTGTGTGAACATCAGAGAGTATATTTATACAAGCCTGGATAATATGGTATGTACTATCCACCTAACCAAAATCTCTTGAGATGTCTGTTATATTGACAGTGTTTGATCTTTCAATAAAATCAATGCTAATTTTTATTTGAAAAGATCAAATATGGGTGAACCTTTATCCTTGAACTTTTCCAGGAAACTGAGAAAGTGAGATAGTTCCACTCTCTGCACTGTACAGCTTCTAAAATGAATCCAGTCATCACCATTTAAGTCCTGTACTGAGAACACAGGGCATGATAAATCGAACAGCTAAGAAATTTGAAAAAGGCAACTGCTACCTACATCCCAGTGTTCAGGAAGAAGAGAGGAATAAATATTGGAGGGCAGACTTAAAAAAGATGTTACAACCTTATCTTGCAAATGTTTTGACATAAAATAAAGCAAATATGATTGTGCTTCAATCATAGTACCCAGAACCTTTGAACTGAGGGGGACAAGGATTAGAGATAATAGAAGGAACACTTTACTGGAGATATCAATGAAAAACACAATTTACCAAAACACTCAATCAAGAAAGGTAACATGAGTCCTTCTGTTTAACAAAATTTGGCCTGAAGAGATAATACAACAGGTCAATTCAATTTGATCCCCTGAAACTGCCAGAAGTGAATCCTGAGCACAAACTAAGGATTAAGATTTGATCACCTGAGTCTGGCCCCAACACCAATGCTCTTATCAGAGCCTCTGCACTAACGACCATTGTGGTTGTATGTTGAGAAACTAATGAAACTGGATAATCAATATGTGCAGTTCCAGTGATTTCTAATACCACTATTGATGTCAATTCTGTTCAGACTTAAGAAAGATTAACACCTGCCTCTGCCAAATGGCCAAATGCTGTCTAAAGAGAGGAAAAGTGACCACATCTAAGAACCTCAGACCTGACTCCACATTTTTATGAAGTAAACAGCAGGATATTTGTCTACCTAATCAAAAATTCAATAACAGAATGGGGTGCTTTTATTTTTGGTTATTCCTCATGGGACAGGGTAACAATGAATTCCTACTTATGAATTATTTATGAATTCCTACTTAGAAGGAAAAGATGAGCTGGAAGTTTAAAATGTAAATCGGAAATCTAGGTCTGGGGCTACTTTACAGAGAAATTAATGTTAGGAGCTTCTCTGTCACATGCAGAAACCATTTTATTGAGTCAATGAACTGAACCCTCCCTATGAGAGGACTCAAAGACTGAATTTCAATTTAGATTCCAAAATTCACAGATTCCTAGAAAACAAAAGGCATAGTTGAGCAGTTGATTGAGAATTCCACCCTGGGGCTATTTTCTTCCCTGCCTTGGCTGGGTAACTTCTCCTTACATTATCTCATTATCTTACTCCACCCTAGGGCAAGTCATGCCCTTTTCCTTTAGGGGGGCAAAGATTTCATTGAAGTTCTCTCTCTAATTCTCTCTTTCTCTTTTTCACTCTGTTTCAGATATTCCCAAATATTTGGTCTGCTACTCCTTTCGTAGAAAAAAACATTTAAAGTATTCTTGAAAAATCTACCTTCTTTAAGCAAACAGAGAAATCTCTCATAGCATCTGATATTACTACCAACCTTTTCGGTGGCTCCGTGGTCCTCTTCCCAAGCCCTCCACAATTTAGGCCAGTGTGATACGGCTTTGGAAAACCTTATGCTCTTAGAATCTCACTGTATATTTTAGATTTAGTATCTTCTATTGAAAGAAGGCAGAAACCCCCTTTCCCAACCAGGGCAGGCCTACTCATGGAAAGTTACCAATTTAGGGCCTGAGTGTCCTTTCCATCTTGAAGTAACCTTTTTGTTATCTACAAAAGGCCCAGAACAAATTCCTGTTAGAGGTTATTAGACCCCCGCCCAGAATCTACTATCTGGCCTGAATTGCCTGGATTGCATTCCTGCAAGTACGCATAGCGGTTGCTGACCCATGATCCCACGCGTGTATCTAGCCGGACCAAATATAGAAAGAAGTATTAAGAATGATCTGATTGGTGGGAAATGGTTACTTGGTATAAAGTGATTGGCTGCCTGCGCGCAGACCTTGATGTAATATTTTAAATCTATTGGATGGTTATGCGCGGGCTTTTCTGTAGCGGCGGGAACTATCTCTTAAAAGATCCTCCCTGGAAGGGTTCGGGGCTCTTAGCCACTGACCACTTGGGGTCATGCTATGGGCCCGAGTATACTCGCTATTAATAAAACCCTTGCTTTTGCAGAGGACCCGGTCTCTCAGAGTTTTCCTTGGTAGGTGCGGCGTTCTGAGGCTCCCAGTCAGTCACCCCATCGGGTGGCCAACTCTTTCACTATCAGTAAAACAATTTAGTACATTACACACACACAAACACACACACACATGCACACACACAAACACACTAAAATATAGCTGATTTAGAGGATAGTTAACACTGATAAGAGGATAGTAACACAATTAGAGGATAGAGAATATTTAACACAATATTTCTTTATCTTTATGGTAAACCCAGTCAAAGACCATAGCTAGTTGGAAGTAACATTAGTCTTTGGAAAAGAAAACATTCTTAATGTATATATGAGTATGACTCTTGCCATAATGACTCAATTTCTTTGCATCTTTCACCTTTGCTTTTCTGTAGCTACAGTCATTACTTTGGGTACTATATGATTCATAATTATTCAACAATTTATTTTCCTATGGGTTACCTTCGAGGTGCTTCTCTTCATACTGGATTCTGGAATGTATTTCTGCACTTTGCTAATTCTTTCTTCCATGTAGTCAGTCAATACCATGAGCTGTTCATTTGATATTTTTTAACCCAATGGAGGAAGTCAGTGGCTAAGAACACTCCCACCTCCACCAACTGATGTTTTGATCCTTGACCTTAGTTTTCCTCAAGGACTCGGTGCTCGCAGGCATGCACACATTTTGAAATGTCTTCAACGTAAACTACTGATGACAAGAATTTTTTTTTTTTAGTATCAAAACACAGCTGCATCAGATTTTTTTCTTGCTTAAAACATTCTGGATAATCCATTTTTTTACAAGGAATTTTAAGCAATAGGGACTTGACCATAGCATTTAAAATGTGAATATATGACCTCTGCATTCCTCCATATTAACACATGGAACTGATTTGAGAATTAAAATGGCATTTGAACAAGAACCATTGGAATGTGTGCAAACTCTGGATTTTGTGATTTTATACTATGCTAAATGACAAGATTTATTATTAAAACCTTGATACTTCTCTTTGAGTCTGGAGTATCGACATAATTTAAAGGAAGAAATGCCTATGTTTTGATCATTTTCCATTAGTTTGATAAACAACAACAGAAAATCTTTGTTCCTCTGCACTACACTTTGTAATTTAGTGGGAAGGCACCTAGCATTTATGTCTTTATTCTTATTTGTTCAACCAACCTGAGGATAATGAACTCAAGGAACATTCAGGAAAACAATCAGAAGGGCAGTTACGGAGTTTGAACTTCTCTTATCCTCCTGAGGAGTATAGACAGGAGTGTCCTAAGACCGAACAATGATGAATACGGTTGCTGTAAGGACAATGGGAGCTGGCAGACAATAACAGGTGTTGGGAAGCTAGTGGAAGGAGTTACATTTTGGGTTTTGGGGGATTTCTACAAAGACAGGAGCTATAGAAAGAAAGAAAGAAGTAGAAAGGAAGAACACACAGTCACATTAAATATGTGGTCTTGAGAACATTGCAGTTGAGAAGGAAAAAATTCTGACTTAGGTAATCAAAGCTTTCATGCTTAGTAAGATAGTGGGTAATGTGAGAAACGAAACCTTAAAGTGTTTTGGAATGCTGCAATTTTACGACTCAAAGGGATAAAACTGCTCTGTGGAAATCCCCAGTTGTCAACAGAATGAGTAGCTGAACTGTATCACAAAGATTTCTAAGCCATGAATGCTTGATAGGTTCTGATGACTGACCGATAGCCTGAGTATTCAGGCCCCTACCTGATACCCAGAGACCTTGGGGCCTGCACTTTCAGACTGAGTAAGGACTTGCCCTTTGCAGGAAAAGGAAACCAGTTCTCTTCCTACCCAGGACTTACATGTCCAGGTGCTCAACAGAAAAGATTTTCAGGAGTAGATGAGTATTGAAGTAAAAGCAGTTTTTATTTGGGGGGCTTTGGGAGAAGGGAAGGAGGGAGAGAGGAAGGGAGAGAGTAACACACTTGAGAGAGAGAACTTGGGCTGTTCCAATGGCAGAGAGGTCCCTCAAAGAGCTAACCTCAGTTTTCCCTTGTCAGCCAGAGAGGAACCCCGTTTCCCCTCTCCAGGAGTTCCATTTCTCCCCAAAGACCTATCACTTCTCAGGAAGGGCTTATCTTTAACATTCCTGTAGTAACCATTATCCTTACTAGGAGTCACAGGCTAAGATGATGAATAATGCCTGAGGCGGATGATCAGAAAGACAAGCCAGCCAGACCAGCCTCACAGAGGAGAGGAGTCTCACAGAGAGGAGACTCCCCAAATCCTCTATGACACTTGCTGATTGATAAGAACACAAAAGGCCTTTCAAAGGGCTTACTCAAACGCCTTATTTTTAACTTAGTCCAATACTAGTTCCTCCACATTTGGGGGACTCCCTTTCTTTTTCAATAAGTCGCTTTTCAATAAACTTCTGTACTCTCCAGAGAGGAGAAGACTCTTTTCAATAAACTTTCCTACTTTCTGACTTTGAGACTGAGCATCTTTATTATGCATTCCTGATATATTCAGTACTGAAAATACGAAGAACTTGGGAATCCTGAACGGACAGAGACCTGCCTGCCGCCACCGCTTCTGCCTCACCTGTTTCAGCCTCAGGGCACTCCTCCAGAGGGTACATACGGGCAACACATACATGCTTAGACACAGCATACACTTGGCCGTGTGGGCCCAAGAAGCACTGGGCTCAGACAGCATATGCGTGCCCTTCCTTTGTTCAAGTTGGTTTTTATAGCGTTGCCCATGGGCTGCTAGCTAGGTAAGAGTCTATTGCTAGGGCTGTTCCGAGAAGGCAGTTGGGAGTGGTGGATGGTGCTCTTTGAAACTCCTTTTCTTGACTTTTGCTACTGCTGAAGCATCTCTTGGCAAGGGGTCTATTCTTCTGTGGGTCTGTTGGCATCTGGTGAGGATCTTATCAGGCCTTAGTTCCTGTATTTGCAAGATGCGTCCTTGCAGTCTTGAGGCTATTAGTTTTATTAATTCCCAGGGAAGTTAGTGCCCAAGAACTCTTCCCTGCCTACCTGCCTACATGAATTCATTCTATACAACTGCACAGTCAAGGAAGATTTAAGGCAATGTAGAAAACTCACCTAGAAGCTGATTCTACTATTTTTGCATGAATCATTTATTTTTTTTTTTAAGTTGTGGCAAAAGTCTCAGGGCATAATGCAGCCATTTGAAATTGGAAATTATATGCATTTAATGCACCAAAATCTATGCCTTATCACCTGTACGTAGTTCCATGACTTTCGTTACTGTTAAAAAAAAAAAAAGCTGCAACTCAGAAAGCAGACGGCTCCCTCGGAAGTCCCCACTACTCTGCAAAACAACCGGTATGCCTGTTGCCCCTCAGGTTTATCTGTTCTGGATATGTATTATAAATGAAATCATATAGCAACTGATCTTTTTATCTGACTTGCTTTACTTAGCCTAATATTTTCTGGCTCCATAATGTACCAAGAACAAAACAGCTCAGTTTAAAAATTATGTTTCTTTTTTGGTATGATGATATTTTATTCTGTGGATATATTCATTTGTGGATGGACATACGAATTCTATTTTTATATTGATGATAGGGTTGTTATATGCGCCTTTATTTCATTATTTGTTTGAACACCTGTTTTCAATTCTTTGGGGAATATGCCTCCGAGTGAAGCTGCTGGATTTTCTGGTAACTTTATGTTAATTAAATGAAGAGAAACTCAGCCACTTCCTCTGGTGTCTGCGCCACTGAGTGTTTCCACCCACAGCAAGGCACGGACTTTATTCTTACCTTCACCAATTTTTTGTTCCTTCCTTCGCTTTGTTCTTCTTAAAGTCTTAGTGGATTCATTTGCTGTTTCATTGTGATTTTTGACTTACATTTTTCTAATGATGAAATAAGATGGATATCTTTTTCATCTATTTGTTGGTCATTATATCTATTATATTCCATTGTATATGATGTAGGCAGATAGGTAGGAGAGGCCCATGTCAATATTGAAATTATTTATAAACTTTAAGATTCTGTAGTTTTTCACTCTTGGTCACTAATTCTAATGGAGTGAGGAAAAAATAGAAATCAATAGAATAAAGGTAGAGAAAGGAGAGGTGATGAATAGAAGAATGACAAACACTAAAAGAATATACCTAAGGAAATGGAAGGAAAATGGAAAGAAAAAAGAGAAAAAAGGAGAATTAAAATAACATGGATCAGGTCCCTGCAAAAAAAAAAAAAAAGATAGCACAGACAATTGACAATCCTAAAGGTAGATTGATAAAGTGCCTAATTTGCATTAGTGTGAGTTAGGTATAGCAAACAAAAACTATGTTTTTTGTTCTCTGAATTTGTAGCTAATTACCACCATAAAAGGGAAGGGGGTAGGAGGGAGGCAGCAACTAACAAGGAGCAATGAGAGGGTCAATTAAATGACCTTGGCTGAGGGGTCATCACTGATGAGATAAAAAGCACCCTGTAGGGGTCACCTTTGATCTCTTTTTTGGGTTTTCCATTGACTAAACCAACCACAGGCCTAGGGGAAAAATTCCCCTGCAGCAGTTCCAGCAGTCACATTCCTGGCTAAAGACCAAGATGTGAAAGTGTAAGTTCACCTGGTTGTATGTTTGGGCATTGCAATCTGCTATCATATTTATATCTCCTTTGATCATTCATTCAAACCCACTCAATAATCTAGGCATAATAATCAGACTATGACTATTGACTTTTATTATTGGCTGAGCTTAGCAAGGGTTTGGTAGAGAAAGGACCAGATATAAAGGATTCTGGATGAAAAAAGAAGGCACTGAGTGAAGTGTGGGTGTCTAAGTAACCCAGACTGAATGAAGATTAGACAAATAAGTGTCTCTATGAAGAACAGATACTCAAGTGCTAGGTAATGTCTTCTTGATCCTTATGGGGGTGGATTATGGATGGGAGCAATGGGTTGAGCAAAGGAGCCCTTCCTGCAGTCATTTTTATATCCCTTGAAGTGGGAAATCGGCAGGAATGGGTGCAGTCAGAAAGCCTGGTAATGTGCATGGGAAAAGCAATGCCATAAACCTAAAGCAGCCCAAAGGCCTGCAGGCCTTGGAGATAAAAGACTCAACTCAGGAACTTGGAAATCACTGAGGTGCCCCTTACTAGGCCTACAGCAAAGGTGGTCCCTGATCTGAGAAACTCTGGGAAAGCACCCACAAAGACTGATAAAAACTCAAGATGAGCCACCAGAAGCTTAGTACTTTTCCCCAGGAAAAGCCTCATTGACTCAACTTGTGTAAAGAATTTGGGACAAATTTGGTTATGGAAAATCTTCAGACTTATCTTTCCCCTAAGCTCTTTCTGGTCCGCAGAAGCCCTTATTTTCTGTTAATCATCTTTTCTGTCTCTCTCTGTCTCTGTCTCCCTCTGTCTGTCTGTCTGTCTGTCTGTCTGTCTGTCTGTCTGTCTGTCTGTCTGTCTGTCTCTCTCTCTCTCTCTCTCTCTCTCTTTCTCCATTTCTCAAATGAACTTGCCTGTGTCACTCTTCACGTCCTCCTGAAAACATTTTCTGTGGGGGAAAGGTGATGGGCCAGAAAAGCCTGGGTAGATCTTGAACTGACTTTCCCTTCCTGCAGAAAACAATTCCTCCTTCCACCACCCCCAGTTACTTGACTACTCAAGAACTCAGGTACAGGGGGTCATTTCCCTCCCAGGGCAGCAGGAAGGGAATCCAGGTGTGATGTGATGGCCACAGCTTCATGGTGCTGGTGAGGGTGAGGCTTGAGTTGTACAGATGCTCAGAACTGACTCACTTCAGTCTTAGATTTCCCAGGCAATGCCAGCGTGGATAAAGAGAGGTGGTTGACTCCCTTCTTGGGGCCGCTACCTCTCACACCCTACATCACATAAGCCACCGGGGAGCCCCAACTCCTATGCTGGTGGTAGTTACATCTACCGAAACACATCTCCAAATGTTTTGTTCTGGTCCTACCTACCTTCCCTGTGGCTACTCCTATACCAGTGTAATTTTGTTTGTTTATTTTTAGGCCACACTAGGCAATGCTCAGGACTCACTCTTGACTGTGTGCTCAAGGATTCCCCTGACAGGGCTTAGGGAACCATAAGGGGTCCCTGCACTGCAGGACGGTGGGTGATGAGCAAGGCAGAAGCTGGCCCTTGTCCTCTGTGCCATCTCTCAGGATCTAGAAAGTTCTTTTTTAATTTCTTTTTTCAAATATTTGAATGGCTGTAGGGTGGGACTCTGATGAGCAGGGCTATGATCAGCTCTTCTGCTGGGTGGAGTTCATGAACTATAGAGTGCAAATGTTGAAAATGGTGGCCCCTCATGGTATGGGGGGTCCTCTGGCTTCTTGCGAGGCTCAGAGACATGGGGTAGAGCTGCTACCAGCTCTCCCTGTAAGTGCCCAGGAAGGAAGGTGGGTTCTAGTCCTGGCCTGCCATCCAAGTAGAGCCTCGCAAGAAGTCAAAGGAACTCCCACACCATGAGGGCTGCCATTTTAAACATCTAGACTCCCTGCTTGCCAGACCTTCACCCAGCAGAAAAGATGATCTTTCCCCGTGTTTGCGGCCACGCGGTTCATCAATACATGCACAAGTTGAGAGGCCACTACAAGAGTATCCCACCTGCATGGCAGAGGGTACCGTGTCATATTTGATTTGCCAAGAACCATGAACAATTATAGACCTCATTCCCATGACCTGAAGAAATGGATTGAAGCTCTTCGTGTTCCTGGAGCGAGCAGTTGCCCTTGGGCTAAACTGGCATGTGACAGCTCATCACTTGATCACTTGATCACTTGATCACTTGAATCCCGTTATTCATCTATTTGCTAGAGCAGGCGCCAGTAACATTTCCATTGGACCCTATCACGTGCCAATGTAGCCCAATGGCATCTGGTTGATTCAGAAATACGAAGAGCCTCAAACCGTTCCTTCAGGGTCTTGACAAGGAAGTCTTGTGGGTGGGAGGCCACGTGATCTTTTGACATCCCGTGGGATCAGTCAGTAACAGCTCTAGTCCAGCGGTCATCTGAAAATAGCATTACATGTCCAGCCCATCTGATTTTTGATGCCTTGGCCAATGAGATTATTTTGTATAAATTATTTTGTATAAATTATTTTGTATAAATGAGTTATTTTGTATAAATCTTTTACCCTTTACAGAGATGATACAGGTGGCAATATGTTAAGTGTTACTACTGTATCACTAAATGCTGTTCCTTTTTACATACACCTGGACCTTGGTTAACATTACTCTCTTTCATATGAATGATTGAGTACTTCATTTTGATAGAAAATCATCTAAATGGAGGGACTACTCTAAAGGCCTGATATAAAAGAAACAGAAGTCATCAGCCACACCGTAGTTTTCAACAGTACACAATTTTATCCCAAGCTGTGTATCTTATTTTCCAACTGAAACCAAATTTATTTTCTTTCTTCATGTCTTTTCTACCTCTTGTGGTCTCTATTTCAATTAATTTAATCATAACCAACATATTGTCACCCACAGCAGAAACCTTTGTTATCTTCACATAAACTTCCAAGATTTTATACTTACACAGTGTTCAGTATATTTCAGGAATGAAATTTGCATTTATTCTGAATATTTTACATTTCCTTCCACATTTCTCTGTCAAGTATTTCCTCCTCCATTCTGTCCTGTTTCCTAGGTGGATAACTATTTTCAGATTTCAACTTGCTTGTTGAAATTTTGAAGATTTTTAAACATGCTTATTCGACTACAATTGTTTTGATGAATAAATGAAATTTCATAATCAAGAGATACAAATAGGATATATGATCTATCCTCCAGAAACTAAAATTGATTTTATTATTCATTCATCTTCAAATTTTAAGAAGTACTGTGGATTTGCTCTGCAATAGATCAATCTAGAAGTCAGAAACATTACACTTGGTTGAGCAACAAGGTCATGGAAAATTTACTTAGCTTGTATTAAATCAATATCATTTTGTTATTCTTTATTCTAAGCCCAAAAGACCATAGAATCCATGATACACTGACATAATTAAATCTTCCTTAGAGATTTATGATGTCCTGATAAGAGAAGCAAGGTTGTTCAGCAGTAGTCAGGGACATAAAATCTTCATTTGAATTTGCAAAGCAGCATCATTTGTATGTGCTTCCCATGTGGTTCATATAGACACAGGCATGCAAACTACATAGAATATTTTATATTATTTTACAAAGAATCTATACATAAGCCACCTTTTTACTAGTTGTGTTTTTGTCTCATCTATTGTGCTATTTTTGTCTTTTTTTTTTAAAAATAGATATCAATGATAATTTCAGGCACAAAATACAGACATTTAAGAATGGAAATTCATGGAATAAGACTATATTGACAAATTCAGCAGAATTTTTTTCTAACCAATCTATTTTCAGGCTTGAGAAATCTTTGGATTATTATATATTTTCCTTTTAGGGTTATTTTCCATATAATACTATGGATATTATTTGGTTAGATAATTCTATATTATCTTAGTTAACTAAATACTTATTTGATTCTCCCTCTCATTCAGTTTACTGTCCTTGTATCATGGACATTCGAGGTTGCAAAAGATATTACTATTGCTTTTAAGAGCATGAAAAAGTCACATTCTCAGAGTATTGTTCCTAATCAAAGTACATTATTTGTTCCAGGAAGTTACCATCTGTCTATAGTTAGAAGAAACTGGTTCTAAATTTCGATGTTTGTTTCTTTGGGAAGTTATTTACTGTGAACACAATTGAGGCATTCGATAATTACTGACCCATCAATCATGAGTTGAATGTCCTCTATGAAGTCTTGTGGTAAACATTAGGCTGGAACCTCAAATTTGATGCAGGTGAATAATTGTGCATAATTATCCTTAAACTCTCTGCAGGCAAAGGGCTCGCTGAGAGAAAGAGGCGATTGTTTCTATTCCATGTGCTTGGTGTGATTTTATTCTATTCAAGTTTGGTGTCTTGCACACATAGTTCCATGCAATGCTCATGTCGTTAAGTGGTTTTTATTTCTGACTTTAAACTCAGAGTACAGAATGTTTTCCCAGTGTCTGTTGTGCTCTGGGAAGAAAGATGACTGCTCCCATTCGTCCTCACAGGAAGGTAGCTGTGAGTTAGAAGGTTGCTGCAGAAGAGTCTAATCTCAGACACAGGCAAAAAGAAAACATGTAGGTGCTTAGGCCACAGGAAGAATGGGGAAGGTTATTCAAAGACACCAGAGGGTGGTGGGGTGAGCTTCACTGGAAAAGCCACCCTTGAAAGATGGCTTCGAGGAACTGGGTAATCCAATGATGTAAGGGGAAGAGTGATGCCGTTCAAGGCCAGTATGTTGGATAGACCTGAGCTAGGAAGGGAAGGTGACACATGTTCACCCTCCCACACCCCAAAAAAGTCATTCAAGAAAAGGAATAGATAATGGTATTGATCTGAGGGCCACCAGGGAGGTCAAAGAGAAGGTGTGAAGGAGAGTCCTGTGTATTTAGATGTAAATCTGAAGGGAACTTTCCAAATCTTGAGGGGGAGATGAAAGCAATTCGAACAGAGTACTCTCCTGCTGTGTGTATTTGTTTACCTACATGGGCCCATCTCTCCAAGCTCTTATACTTATTTAGAAAAAACAGAAAAGATACAAAAGTAAATTCCAGAACACAAATATGAAGACTACCGTATTTGTGGAAAGTGTGAGACTTTAAATGAGTGTGAGACTTTTTAGTGTTTTCAGTTAAGTTTTGAAAAATATATAATGGTAAAGTAAATTACAATAAATATTTTTATTTACACAGTATTTGGCTCAAAATAAAGTATATTTATATGCACATTACAGACATCTTAAACGTTTCTTTAAAAAATACACATTACTAAATGTATATCGTACACCTGGGGCAAAGAAAAGTTTGTTCTTTTTTTTCCCTTTATTTTCTCTAAACATTTCACTTATTTTTAAATTACAAAGGAATTGAGAGCTGGAGCTATGGCTCCCTAGGCTGCCTTCAGGAGCAGGAGGCCCAGGCTCACCCCTGGAGCTATACGGTTTCCCTGATCACAGCCAGGAGCAATCCCAGCTCCTCTGAGTATGGTCTCAAAAGAAAACAAGACAGAATTGGGCCTGGCACTGTGGCTCTAGTCCAAATACCTGGTGCTGAGTCCATTAGGAATTGGGTAGTCTTGGAGCTTTGATACAGGAAGTATGAAACTTTACCCCTGAAATTCTAAATCATTATAAGCTAATGATAAATCAACAGAAAGTCAAATATATTATCTCAAAAGCAGTTGCGGAAACGTATTTTAGTAATTCTTATATATACAGGATTTAACATAAAATGAGATGTGTTAATGTGCCAAAAGAGATCACTGTATCACTGTCTTCCCGTTCATCGTCGATTTGCTCGAGCGGGCACTAGTAACATCTCCATATGTCCTGTCTCATGCAAGTAGAGCCCAAGGGCACCTGCTTGCTCCAGGAACATAAAGAGCCTCAAACCATTCCATCAGGTCCTGGGCATGAGGTCTATAACTGTTACTGGTATCTGGCATATCAAATACGACAAGGGTAGCTTGCCAGGCTCTGCCATGAGGGTAGCATACTCTTCTAGTCATCTCAAAATCTAGCATTTATTGATGAACCGTGTGGTCGCTTGCAGCCGTATGATATGGGGAACAGTTTGTTTATGGCTATGTATCTGTATGTGATTACATGTATGTATATGTGTTTAAAAGTACATGTGCATGTGTATAATGTGTGTAGGTATATGTGTGACTTGACGTGTATGTTGTATGATGAGTGGGTATATGAAGTGTCTGCAAGTACATGTGTGTATGTGAGTGTACATGTGGGGTGTATAGCCCCCAATAAAAGCATTCGTATAGGTTACTGGTCCAGCATGAGGAGAGGGGCAGAGGGAAAAATATTTCTTACTCTGCAACTTGTCTTGTTTCTTTTTGTTGTTGTTACTGTTGTTTGTTTGTTTGCTTTTTCGGTCACACCGGCGATGCTCAGGGGTTACTCCTGGCTCTGCGCTTAGGGATTACTCTTAGCGGTACTTTGGGGACCATATGGGATACTGGGGATCAAACTCGGGTCAGCTGCGTCAAGCAAATGCTATACCCGCTGTGCTAGCACTCCAGGCCCTGAGCTTGTCTTCTTGAACACTGTTATCTTGTGCAGAAACAGGGGATATCCTGGCTCAGGGGCACTTGGTTCAGCCAAGAGCCAGTGGGAGGTCAACGCTCCTAATCTGAGGGGTCAGAGTGTAGAACATTGGAGAGGCGATTGCCTTCATGCAGCCAACCCAGGTTCAGTCCCCGGCATCCCTGACGGCCCCCCGAGCATAGCCAGGAGTAATCCCTAGGGCAAAGAGCCAGGAGTAACCCCTGAGGGTCACTGGGTGTGACCCCCAAAAAAAAAATACCTCCTGATTCGAGGGTGTGAGTGGGGCGAGTTTGTGACCTGTTGGAGCAGGGGATTCTGTGTCTTCCATCCAAAACGCACCCCCCTCCCCTCATACTCTTACATTATGCCCAGAGTGTCTCCAGAGTCACTTCTCCACAAACGTGCTTTGTCTGGATGTGCTGATGTTCCGTCTGATTTGCGCGTCTTCATTTGATTTTGAAAGCTTAAGTGATTTGCTGGGGAGTGTGAGGAGAGCATGATTTGTAGCTATCAGGCATCTTGGATTTTCTCTTGTTTTGGGGGCTACATCCAGTTGTACTCAGGGCTTACTCCTGAGTCTGTGCCTAGGGATCACTCTGGGCAGGGCTGCGGGACCTTAGAGGGTGCTGAGTATTGGACCGGGAATGGCCGTGAATAAGGCAAGTGCCCAAAGCTCTGTACATCTCTTTGGCCAAAAGAGATAAAGCACAGAAATGAAAGAGGATGAGAAAAAGAGTTGGAAGGCAGGAAGGAATTGAAATCTGAAGCATCACCTCTTCTTTTCATTTGTTTTGTTTTCATTTTGGGTCATATCCTGCAAAACTCAGGGGTTCATCCTGGCTCTGCATTCAGGGAAATGGGTGATGCATGGGGAAGCCGATGGGATGCAGGGATGGATCAGCCCTGTGTAAGAAAATGTCCTGCCCATTGTACTATTTATCTGAGCTGTCACCTTTTTTACCTCTACCAAACCCTGCACATCACCCCGTACCCACTGCTGCTAGGAATGTGAGCCTGGCCTCAATCACATATCATGTAAAAGAGGAAAAGACACCAAAAGACAAAGAACCATGATTTTCAGCGCTGAAAGGCATGGACAGCCCTTTACAAGAGAAAACACTTTACCTTCGAACACCTCCAACAGAAACCAAGGTCATTGTTGCCTGCTGAAAAAAAAAATCTCCCCATCTGATGAGCACAGATTTGCTAAAGATGTGTAGATTTGGGGTTTTATTTCTCTAGCATTTTGAGATTATCTTTTATTCGCAACATCCTTGATATCACTTCTTCGAAGACAGTAATTTCAGTTGGAAAATATGATAGTACAATATCATTAGATACTGAGTACTGATAAGGTGTTTCATGGTGTTTTTTTAGAGTAATTCAGGAAAGAGTAGAAGTACATTTATCAGTGTAATGGTGAACATCAGCAGAAATGAGCCAGGAGAGAGTAAATGATCTCCAGAAAGTCACCCAGAAGTTGTCAGTGTCAGAGACCAGAGTTTCCTATGGAGACTAGCTCAGGTCATTGACTTTCTGCTGTGTCCTGCCCAACTCCTTAATCTTAGTTACTTGAATTATCGCTGATGGAGCCATAAATTTTATCTGTCAAGAAGCTGTGTGACACTGCAAACTTCCTAGATTCTCTGGAAAAGATCCAGATTTCTCTTATCTTCATCTCTTATGCCCCATCCATTAGAAAATAATTCGTCATTTTGAACAATGTGATGATTATTCCGGTGCCATTGAGTACTGGGCCTGAGTTTTGGTTAGTGTTACATAACGTTCTATTCGGTCTGAGCTCCTGGGGCTTGAGTTATTGCCATATTGCAAACATTATGAAAATGAAGAACATTCGAAATAATGGCATTCCTCATACATTCTCTGCCCTGGAAAACTTAAAATAATCTTCAAGCAGAAGCTCAATTTAAGGGCATCAAAATTAGTTTATGGGCTCAGTGAGAGGCTAGAGTGTGTGGAGCAAACACTTTTGCGCAAATTTAAGTTCAAAGCAGCTGTCCGTGAAACAGTTCCACTGTGTCTCCATGACCAGAATCCCCACTTGTGGGTAGTGCTTCAGTGACTGAGAATTCCAAAGTTTTGCCATCAAATAAGGAAAACTTTGGCCATTGAACTTCATAGACAAGGGGATGGATCAATAAAGGCATCACACCAGAATGCAGGTGAATTCACGACATAATAATACCACTGTAACAATTGTCTCTTAAAGCAAATTTATAGTTATTCAGTCATCACCAAAGATTCATTGTGTGGGGCCGGAGCGATAGCCCAGCGGGTAGGGCGTTTGCCTTGCACGTGGCCGGCCTATGCCGGCCCGGGTTCGATCCCGGCGTCCCATATGGTCCCCGAGCACCGCCAGGGGGTAATTCCTGAGCACAGAGCCAGGAGTAACCCCTGAGCATCGCCGGTGTGACCCAAATAGCAAAAAAAAAAAAAAAAAAAACAAAGATTCATTGTGAAATTTCCAAAGGGGAGTATTTTTAAAATACAGAAAAGGTTTTAGTCTAAAGTTTTGAGCTAAGTTTTAATTAAACATTAATTTGTATATTTATTGTACTATTCCCTTGGTTGAAATTAGATCAGTTTCTATAAGATCAGTCTTCATTTAAATAGCATATCTAATGCCATTTTATGTTTTATAAGGTTAAATGCTTTAAAATATTAATTTTAGATAAATACATTAGCATTTAATGTATCACTTTAAAACTTACACAGTGATGGATCAAGTTTAATTGCAGCTTCTCGGAGTTAATCCTGATGGAAAGGTGTGGGAATTTAGAACAGGAGGGAAAATAAATGAAACATACAAGTGGGCCAGCTTTTATTTTAATTGAGAAAAGCATGCTATTTCGCAAGTGAGTGATTTGTAATGTAAATGGTCGAAATTGCATATTTTTAAACCACAGATATAAAGCATGGCCATTTCTTAATTAAAAGAGCTCTTGGCTTTAATATTTGATTCCTGGATATTGTACTGCTTACTGGACAATGCGCCCAAATTAATGAAACAAGGAGTCAAGGCAGGGAAGGCAGGAAGGAAGGAAGATAAGGCAGCAGCTGGTCACCACTTTATTTTTCATTTAAGCCTTCAGGCCGACTTTTGCACTCTGACAGCAAGACCAGTGGTATTTCTTCTTGCGTCTTAGAACAGCTGCTGAGCTGCTGAGGTTGTCTGTCTCCCCTGCTCTGTGAGACGTGCTAGAAGAGAGAGAAGCGGTGAGCAGTGTCAGCATGGCCGGAGAGTGCTGAGACTAAATCCAGGGCATCTGCTGACATCACAAACAAAAACACATCAGGAGCTTCTGAGGAGCCAGAGGTAGTCCCTGGCTTGAATTGCAGCTATCACTCTCACTATCTTCCCGTTAATCATCTATTTGCTAGAGCAGGCACCAGTAATATCTCCATATGTCCTGTCACATGCTAGTAGAACCCAAAGGCATCCGCTTGCTCCAGGAACATAAAGAGCCTCAAACCATTATATTAGGTCATGGGAATGACCTAATATAAATGTTACTGGTATTTGGCATATCAAATACGACGTGAGCAGCTTGCCAGGCTTGCCGAGAGGGTGGCATACTCTTGTAGTCACCTCTGAATAAAGCATTCATTGATGATACACGCAGCCCGCTAGCGGCGGCGCCAGCTGGGCTATGATAGTCTGGTCTGCTGGGTGGAGTTGTGACTAGAGGGAAGTCCGGATGTGGAAGATGGTGGCCCACATGGAGTCGGGGGTCGTCTGGCTTGTTCTGAGGCTCTGCTGGGGTGGCAGGCCAGGGCTAGAACCCGCCATACCTCCCGGCACCTCATGAGTGGCTGGGCACAGGGAGAGCAAGTAGCAGCTCTGCCCCATGTCTGAGAGTCTCTGGTTAAGCATACCTGGGCCGGATTGGAAAAAAAAAATTGCTGCAGGGTGGGTGTCGATGATCCGAGCTGTGATAGTCTGGTCTGCTGGGTGGAGTTGACTCTTAGAGAACCAGAGACCCTCAGAGAGTCTCAGATTCTCTGAGAACCAGAGACTCTCAGACATGGGGCAGAGCTGCTACTTGCTCTCCCTATGGCCAGCTGCTCATGAGGTGCCTGGGAGGCATGACGGGTCCTAGCCCTGGCCTGCCACCCCAGCAGAGCCTCACAACAAGCCAGACGATCCCCCTACTCCATAGAGCCTGCCATTTTCCACATCCGGACTTCCCTCTCATCACAACTCCACCCAACAGACCAGACTATCACAGCCCGGATCATCCACACCCACCCTGCAGCAGTTTTTTTTTCAATCCGGCCTAGGTATGCTGAACCAGAGACTCTCAGACATGGAGCAGAGCTGCTATTTGCTCTCCCTGTGCCCAGCCGCTCATGAGGCTCCCGGGAGGCATGGCGGGTTCTAGCCCTGGCCTGCCACCCCAGCAGAGCCTCACAACAAGCCAGACGATCCCCCTACTCCATGGGGCCTGCCATTTTCCACATCCGGACTTCCCTCTGGAATTACAGCAATGTGATTATCATATTATAGACCACCACTCGATATTCTTTGCAAAGATAAGATGAATGCTACATGTAACATTATCAGTATATTCTAATGTATAAAGTGACTCCTTCACAGCAGTGGGGCATCTATATTTCAATAGAGCATAGGAAAGACAATGTCAGCGTGGGAGCTAGCAAGAACAGCACCAAACAAAAAAATCAAGGGGCGAAGAACTCGAATTCCACTTTTATCAGGACAGTATAACTTACTTTTTACCATATTGAAACCGTGGCCTTGAAAGGTCAGTTGATCACTTGATCACTTGAATCCCGTTATTCATCGATTTGCTCGAGCGGGTGCCAGTAACATTTCCATTGGACCCTATCATGTCCCAGTGTAGCCCAATGGCATCTGGTTGATTCAGGAATATGAAGAGCCTCAAACAGTTGCTTGAGGGTCTTGACAAGGAAGTTTGACCATCTTGTAGTTGGGCGGCCACGTGATCTTTTGACATCCCGTGGGATCCAGTCGGTAATGGCTCTAGTCCAGCGGTTGTCTCTAAATCGCATTACATGTCCAGCCCATCTGATTTTCGATGCCTTGGCAAACGAGACAGCGTCCCTGATTCTGGAATAGCGACAGAGGTCAGAACTCCGATTCCTTCTCTCACTTGAGTGAGGCGTGATATTCCAAGCATAGCTCTTTCGATTCCTCTCTGGGAGACCTGAATAGCATTCTCATCCTGCTTTTGTAGGGCCCAGGTCTCTGAGGCGTATGTCAATGAAGGGAGAACGGTGGAGTCAAAGAGATGTGCCCAGAGCCAGAGGTTCCTTGTCCTTTTTAGCTATTTCTTCGATGCCTTTGAATGCATTCCATGACACTCTCTTACTCCTGTGCAGCTCAGGTTTTAGGGTTGTTCATCATGTTGATTTCTCGACCTAGGTAAACATAACTGCTGCATTCAGAGATGTTTGTTCCATTGAGAGTGAATGGGGCCTCAGGAACTAATTCATTCTTCATGAACATTGTTTTCTTTTAGATTCAGCTGTAGACCTATCTTTCCACATTCTCGGTCGAAGTCAGCCAGCATTTGTGCCGCTTGGCTAATGTTTGGTGTTATTAGAACAATGTCATCAGCGAAGCAGAGGTGGTGTAATTGCCGACCATCTATCTTCACTCCCATTCCTTCCCATTCTAATTGTCGCATGATGTTCTCGAGGGTGGCACTGAAGAGTTTTGGTGATATGGTATCACCCTGTCGAACCCCTCTTTTCACATTAATGATCACTTCTTTGTAAAATGGTGAGATCCTGGTGGTGAATCCGTAATACAGCTCACAAAGGATCTTGATATATTGGGTCTGAACATCCTGTTTGGCTAGGGCTTCGATGACTGCTTCAGTCTCCACAGAATCAAACGCTTTCTGTAAATCAATGAACGTGAGACAGAGCGCCATCTTGTACTACCTACAAACCTCGATAAGCTTGGTTACTGAGTGGATATGGTCTATTGTGCTAAATCCTTTCCGGAAACCTGCTTGCTTGCATGGTTGTCCTTCATCTAGTGTTCTGCTAATCCTGTTCAGGATGACTCTTGTAAACAGCTTGTAGATGACGGACAACAGGCAGATGGGGCGATAGTTGCCGATGTCATGAATGTCTCCCTTCTTGAACAGTAGAACTGTCCTGCTGGTTTTCCATTGGGAGGGCACCTTGCATTCGGACAGGTAGCGTGTGAAGAGCCGAGCTAGTGTATTGATGAGTACTGAGGGCAGATTCTTCAGGTGTTCAGGTCTGACTTTGTCTGTGCCTGGTGCTGTTCCCTTCTTTACCGACGAGATGGCATGTTGGATTTCAGAAGGGAGAACGTTGGGAATGACATATCCATCCTGAGGAATATGGTATGTGGGCAGGTGGATGTGGCTCTCAAAGAGATTTGAGTAGAAGTCCTGGATAATCTTCTCCATTGCCTTTCTGGAAGATGTGATAGATCCATCAGGGCGTCGGGGGCAGTCATCTTGGTCTTATAGTCGGCGTAGGACAGGCGGGCAGTGCGAATACTTTTCCCGGCTTCTGCTGCATCTTCCAGTATTTCTGTTCTTCTGTCTTTGAGGTCTTCTTTTTATCGCTTCTCTGTACCGTTTAGCAAGCATGGACGTTAGCATTTAGTCTCCTGAAGCTCGTGCCTTGCCACGTTGGCGAATGAGCTCCAGAGTTTCTGAAGACAGGCGTCCCTTTTGTGTCTTTCTCTCTCTCGGCATTCTTCGCACAATCATGGAGGTGCTGAACCAGTCGGTTGTATTCTTCATCTATGTCGACAATGATGGTATCTTCCCATGTTGCTGCAATGGTGCCAAAGAGTTCCCAGTTGGTGGTTGTTCTGGGAGTTCTCTTCTTTAACTTTGCAGCCTTTTCTCCCCGTTGCGGGAAGTAGAATTTTACACAAAGGAGACTGTGGTTCGATCCTGTTTGGAATTTTGGGACGACAGCTACATCGGTCAGACAAAACCGTCGATTGAAGATGATGTGGTCAATTTCATTGTGGAACTGTCAGCCCGGAGATTCCCATGTCCAACGTTTCGCTTCAGCTTTCTGTAACTGTGAGTTCCCATGAATGGTCTAGGTGGACATGATGAACTCATATAGTCTCTCACCCTGTTCGTTCCATTATAGGCCATGGGTCCCGATGTGGAGTTCTCAACCGGTCTTCTTGGTCCTATCTTGGCATTAAAATCACCGACTATGATCTTGTAGAAGGTGTGATCTTTTTATAGAACTCCTCCAATTCCATGTAGAATTTCTCAATTTCATCTTCTCTGTATGTGGATGTTGGCGGATAGACAATGAAGATAGAAATTGCTGTGGGCCACATATCTTCAAGTGTAATCGTCCTATTTGGTTTGTTAAGCATTCAAATGAATCAATGTTTACAGCCATGTTTGTGTTGACAAGGACACCAACGCCACCGATGCCACTTTCGTCGCATGTTCCAAGGAACAATTCTTCTCAGGTGTCAAATAAAGCATGATGCAACTGACGCCTCCTCGTCTCAGTCAGACCAATGATGTCGTACTTGATCTTTTTTGCTTTCAGCATCAGATCCTCAATATATGCTTCGATGCCAGCGTATGTGCATTAAAAGTACAAACAGTCATTTTAGTCCTTCTTCATTTTGGCAGCCTTGTATGGCCATGAAATTTTTACCAGGCGCTGCTTGTTTGCCTTTCTTACTGCTGCCATATTAAGGTCTCTTTCGGTGTCAGGAAATTAAACATTTCTGTTACTGGATTTGGCATATCGAACACGCATCGGACAGCTTCCCAGACTCTGCCATGCGGGTGCTATATTCTCATTACTTTGTGGGGCTCTCTCAGAGGGGTGGGTAGAATATTTACGGTAATTTGGAGGTAAATCCGCGCAGCCACTTAGTGGGCAGTGCAATGGGGAAAGCTGGTTTCTGCTCTGCCGGGTGTACCTGTGTCTTAGTCTCAAGCATTCCTGGACTTGAAATACTCTCCTCTGAAGGGCAGGTCTCTGCGTTGTGGTCCTTTAAGGCTGGGTTTCTGACAAGCTTGGCTGGAGACTGGGTTAATCTGCTGGGTGGAGATCTTACCTGCTGCAGAATGTGGATTGTGAAGATCGCTGCCAGCAGGGCATGGGGGGGTTCTCTGGGCTCCTCCGAGGCTCCATGGGGATAGTGGACTCGGGTTGGAAGTTGCTCTCGTGGTCCATGGAATGCAGGGGGTTCAACGGGGAAAGCTGGTTTCTGCTCTGCCGGGTGTACCTGTGTCTTAGGCTCAATCATTCCTGGGCTTGAAATACTCTCCTCTGAAGGGGCGGGTCTCTGCGTGGTGGGTCCTTGTAGGCTGGGTTTCTGACAAGCCAGGCTAGAGACTGGATTAATCTGCTGGGTGGAGATCTTACGGATGATCTTATGAATGATCTTGAAAGGTCATTCATAAGAAAAAACAAAATTGACTCCCAAATCATTACCTGTTAATCTCATCATTAATTTGGTGATGGCTGCCAGGAAGGCATGGTATTTAGGGCCAAGTCTTTGAAAAGCCACGTAAAACTGAACCCAGATACTTGTCTATGATCCTCGAGACAGTAGAATTGGCCTTGATTGCCGGCCACCCAGGACTGCAGGGAGAGAATTTGATCTTCATCCCACACTTCCACCTTGCCGCCTTGCCGGCACGGTAAGCAGGTGTGGCTCTTGGACAGAGTACAGAGAGAGAGGACATGTTCCCTGCATGCAGCTCATTCAGGTCTGAACCCAGGCACACCAGAAATGATCCTGAAGTACAGAGTGAGGAGTAAGCCCTGGACTTGGCGAAGTGTGGAGATCCCCAAAATAAAATAAAACAGAAGCTGCTTGACCTTGTGTAAAAAAAAGACGTGAGATCCATTTGGTGAAAACAAGACCAAAGGTAACCTAAATAAATATAGCTCATACCTGTCTTATAGAGAATCTCAGATGAAGATACATGGGAAAAATGGACACTCATTAGCTAAATGCAAGGAAGTGTTTTTGCTTCGTGTGAGGGTCAGAGTCCTCTACTGGTCATAGAAACCCCAGTGGTGACTTCACATTGTGGGATTCTTTTCTATCCAGAAATACCCAGAAGCTAGACTAAGGAAGGTGGAGTAGCTGAGAAAGCTCTTGGAGACAGACTCGGCTGCCTTCTTGGCTAAGTCCTCATGTTTCTTGCCAGTCCCCAGGGTTCTCCCAGGTATGTACACACAGAGATGGGTAGGGGGGAGACCGAGAGCCCTCACTCAGCCAGGCTTCCTGTCTGCAAAGGGATATTGTACCATGAAAATTGCCATTTACAAAATCTGGTGCAGATTTTAACCAAAGGTTAGCTCTGCCTGGAGGGTGGATGGAAATGGAACTTAGATTCTGATTTTTAAGTAGCGATGGATCTAAGATAAGATATTTGGAAGCAGGTGCTAAGTAAAGGAAACTATTGTATCTGCAAATATTCCAACACTGTTGTTTTTTATAGATTTTTCATGTTAACAAACTGTGGGAATTTAAGTAGATTATACCTTAAGTAGTTTTAAAATGTGAACTCTTTAAATTACCTAGGCAAAAGATGCCAAGAGGACCAGAGAGTCTTGGGTTAAGACTTAGCCATTTTTAAAGACAATACTTTTATGACAATTTTCCTTCTTGTGGTCAGTTTCCCAGATTTAGGAATTGTTTATCTTTGGTTCTCATGTATAGGGGAAAATGATGCAGAGACTTGGAAAGCAGAGCTAAGAGTGTCTACTGATAGAGAAGAGGGAAGAATAAGGAGCTGACAGTATCTATTGATAGAGAAAAGAGGACAATAAGGAAATAATAGTTTCCACTGGTAGAGAAAAGAGAATAATAAAGAAATAATAGTGTAGATTGACAGAGAAAAGGGAAGAATCCAGAGCAGCAATTTAGAATCTTATTGTTGCTGATAAAATTGAAAGGTCATCAAAACTAATATACGTCCTTATTTTTTTTTTTTTTTGCTTTTTTTGGGTCACACCCGGCAATGCTCAGGGGTTACTCCTGGCTCTGCACTCAGGAATTACTCCTGGCGGTGCTCGGGGGACCATATGGGGACTCCGGGGATCGAACCCGGGCCAGCACAGGCCGGCCGCATGCAAGGCAAACGCCCTACCCGCTGGGCTATCGCTCCGGCCCCAACGTCCTTATTTTTTTTAAATAAATATTTTTATTCATCATGCTTAGTTAACACATACTTGTAAATGGTGTCATACATATACTTATAATTAAAAGCTAATTTATGTATGCAGAATAAAGCTTACTCTGTAATATTGATTTCATAGTAATATTTTCAACAAGTACTGAAAGGAAAACTGCTTGGTCACATGCAAAAATAAATAAATAAAAGGATCACAAACCCCTTTCTGACACTATGCAGAAAAGCAAAATCAAAATGGAATAAAGTCCCGAAATCAGACTTGAATCTCTAAGTTACTCTGAGGAAATCAGAGGCTGGACTTCTCTGTGACCTTGAAGCTAGACACACCCCATTGGCCAAGCTCACAGGAGCGAAGAGAAACAAACAGGTCTGCATTAAATGAAGAAGCCTCTGCTCCTCAAAGGAAACGATGCCTAAAATATAATGACACCCCATAGACTGGAAAAAATATTTTCCCCCATTTGGGTGATAAAGGGCTAATATTCAAGATATGTGAAACACTGGTAAAGTTTGGAAGAAAAAATCACATAATTCCAAAAAAAATTGAGAGATGTGATGAACATAAAATTTCGCAAAATGGCATACAAATGACCAGAGGACTTAAGAAAATATATTCTGCATTCGTATTCATCAGGAAAATGAAAATAATGGAAAGGATTTATCATCTCACATCACAGAAACTGTCAGACATAAAAAAGGACCAAAACAATTAGTGATGACTTCAATGCTGGGGAGAGTGAGACCCTTTCAGTGCTGGTGGAGTTTCCAAGTGGCATGTCTTTCTGGAAATAAATAGAGACACTTCCCATAAAACTAGGTATTGAGCTGCCATTTGACTCAGCAATTCCACATAGAATATGCCCTAATCCCCAGAATGCAATGGAGAAAATACTTTTACAGTCCCATGCTCACTGCTGCACTATTCTCACAAGTCAAAATCTGGAAACAACTCAAGTGCCCAAGAACTGACGACTAGTTAACAAAAAACCCCAAATTATGGTACACATCCTGATGGACTACTACTTATGTTTAAGAAAAGATAAAATCATGTTCTTTGCCTCTGCAGGCATGGATCCGGAGAGCAGCATGCTGAGGCAAGTTGGTGGGAGAGGGACTAAGACAGAAAGGTCCCTCAGATGCCAGAAGCCATGAAACCTAGTTAGGGATAAACAAATGCCCAAAGGAAAGAGAAATGAAGGACAGGAGGACTGGGATTCAGTAATATGCTTATAGCAGTGTGAGAAGGTGTAGAACAGGGGAGAGAATATTACAACAAAGGTGCAGGGGAGTGTTCAAATGGGGGAGAACTGGGATGGAAGATGGCAAATGTTATGCATAAAACCCCATTAGCAACAGTATGTAAGCCACCATGCCAAACATTTATTTAAGTGTCTGTTATAGAGGCCAGTTGGTGGGTGGGAGAGAAATGGGACATTGGGATATTGTATGCCCGAAACCCAGCCAAGAATAATTTTGAAATCCACAGTGACTAAATAATATTATTTTTATAAAGAAATAAATTTGAGGGGCTGCAGAGAGAGTCCAGTGGGTAAGGTACTTGCCTTGCATGGGGCCAACCCTCAGTTTTTCCGTAGCACCCCTATTAATGTAAACCCAGGTTATAAGCCCGGAGCACTGCTGGGTGTGGCCCAAAAGCAAAAAGAAAGAAGGAAATCAACTGGGTCAAACAGTTGTGAATGATTACTGTGTAAATCCCTAATAATATTATTGTAAGAAAGACTCCCAAGTCAGGGAGTTTTCACAATGTCTTTTTTGTATTTAAAACAATGTTCTGGGGTAGAGAGATAGTTCAGGGGCATGTCCTCAAGCCTGGTTCTGTCCCTGGCATAAGGGATGGTCCCTCAAGTATCACTGGACATGAACCCAGAGCACCGCACCAGGGAGCGCTCCCGAGCTCTACAGGATGTGAACCCTAACAAAAGAAAACAGATTTTAAAAATGAAACTAAAATATAAATGCATCTGGAGAAAGTATGGGTGAAGGCGTTTGCCTTGAGCATGCCCCCCACCATTGTTTGATTCTCAGCACCATGTGGTTCTCTTGAGAATGGCTGCGTGCAGGCCTGGAGGGCTCCCTCACAGTACCCCTGTGTTGCCCTGGCGATGTCCCGTACTGCCAGGGTCTCCTGGGGAATGCCCACACACCAGAGCCCCTTGGCACAGTATCATTATGACATTGCACTGAGCCATAGGCTCCCTTTGCTTTGGATTGGCAGGAGAGTCCTTCAGACTTCCAGAGCAGTGCTGCAGCAGACCACAAAACCCAATCAACTCCTTAGATGGCAGAGAGGATAAAGAAATTCAGCACACAGAGGCTGTACTGCCTACAGTGTCAATTTGTAAACCATTCTGTGCTCATTCAGGAGACACTTGTCCTTGTGATGTGACTAGTCCTTACTTTTGCCATGTTGAATTGACAGTAGGTGGTGGGGTTTGATAAACTGGTGGATTTGTCCTTCAGTCCAGCAACTGTCCTCTGTCCCTGGCCGGGGAGGAGATTAGGGCAGGCAACGTTTGCAAAAGATGCCTTTCTAATGCCTAGTGGACAAGAATTCAGTTACCATCCTACAATGGAAAACAAGAAGAAACACAAAAATCTGTTGGTAGCTGTTTCAGTCTGGTCAGAGGTGGCCTCTCTCAGGGGATCACGCTTACTGCGCTCCATTATTCTCCTAAGCGCCTGACCCTCACCTCCATCCCAGCACCTGTGTATGCTCAGCGAGAACATACTCTGATCTGCAGCCTGAAGGGAACATGAAGTGACGTTTGGAAAGGAATGCTGAATTAGATGTTCAGTGTTTGACTGCCTGGATCTAAAGTATTCAAACTCTCTCAAACACATAACTTGTATCACTTGTATCACTTGTCTTCCCATTGATCATTGATTTGCTCAGGCGGGCCCCAGTAATGTCTCCATTCATTGGTAATGAGGTCCACTATTGTTACTGTTTTTGGCATATGGAATACACCACAGATAGCTTGCATGGCTATTTATTAAACATGTCAAGCAATACAATATCAATACGAGGAAAGATAGTATATGTGTTGGATTTTTTTTCATGATTTTTTTATATGTGAGCTCTAGAATGTTTTGATTTTGATTTTTATTGTTTTTTTTTTACTTTTTACTTTCTCAATAATTATTACTGTATTATTGTTTTTATTTATTTTATTATTTATTTTTATGATACCATTTCACCAAAACTCTTCAGTGACACCCTCGAGAACTTCATGAGACAATTAGAATGGGAAGGAATGGGAGTGAAGATAGATGGTCGACTACTACACCACCTCCGCTTCACTGATGACATCGTTCTAATAACACCAAACATTAGCCAAGCGGCACAAATGCTGACTGACTTTGACTGAGAATGTGGAAAGATAGGTCTACAACTGAATCTCAACAAAACTATGTTCATGAGAAATGAACTAGTTCCAGAGGCCCCATTCACTCTCAATGGAACAGACATCTCTGAATGCAGCAGTTTTGTGTACCTAGGTCGAGAAGTCAACATGATGAATGCCCTAAAACCTGAGCTGCGCAGGAGGAAGGCAGCGGCACGGAATGCCTTCAAAAGCATTGAAGAAATAGCTAAAAAGACAAAGAACCTCCGGCTCTGGGCACATCTCTTCGACTCCACCATTCTCCCTGCAATTACATAAGCCTCAGAGACCTGGGCCCTACCAAAGCAGGATGAAAATGCTATTCGGGTCTCCCAAAGAGGAATCGAAAGATCTATGTTTGGAATATCATGCCTCTCTCAAGTGAGAGAAAGGAATCCGGAGTTCCAACCTCCATCGCTGTTCCAGAATCAGGGATGCTGTCTTGTTTGCCAAGGTATCGAAATCAGATGGGCTTGACATGTAATGCGATTTGGAGACTATTGGTGGAGAAGAGGCCGACTGGATCCCACGGGATGTCAAAAGATCACTGGCAGCCCAACTACAAGATAGTCAGACTTCTTCATCAAGACCCTGAGCGAACAGTTTGAGGCTCTTTTTATTCCTGAAGCAACCAGATGCCATTAGGCTACACAGCACGTGATAGGGTCAAATGGAAATGTTACTGGCACCCGCTCGGGCAAATCAATGAATAACGGGATGTCAAGTGAAGAA
>JAJIBD010032650.1:0-13688 GCA_021461705.1 Cryptotis parvus | reverse complement strand
AAAGACACCAAAGACAAAGAACCATGATTTTCAGCGCTGAAGAGGCATGGACAGCCTTTACAAGAAAACACTTTACCTTCGAACACCTCCAGCAAGAAACCAAGGTCATTGTTGCGCTGCTGGCGGGGTCTCCCATCTGATGAGCACAGATTTGCTAAAGATGTATTGTAGATTTAAGGGTTTTATTTCTCTAGCATTTTGAGATTATCTTTTATTCATAACATCCTTGATATCACTTCTTCGAGAAGACAGTAATTTCAGTTGGAAAATATGATAGTAATATCATTAGATACTGAGTGATAAGGTGTTTCATGTGGTGTTTTGATAATTCAGGAAAAAGTAGAGAAGTACATTTATCAGTGTAATGGTGAACATCAGCTTGAAATGAGCCAGGAGAAGTAAATGATCTCCAGAAAGAGAGTCACCCAGAAGTTGTCAGTGTGTCAGGGAGACCAGAGTTTCCTGGAAGAACTAGCTCGGGTCATTGACTTTCTGCTGTGTCCTGCCCAACTTAATCTTGGTGCCCAGTATCGCTGATGGAGCCATAGAACATCTGTCAAGCTTTGTGTGACACTGCAAACTTCCTAGATTCTCTGGAAAGATCGAGATTTCTCTTATCTTCATCTCTTATGCCCCATCCATTAGAAAATAATTAGTCATTTAGAACAATGTGATGATTATTCGATTATACCACATTGAGCTGGGCCTGAGTTTTGGTTAGTAGTGTTACACTTAACGTTCTATTTGGTCTAGCTCCTGGGGCTTGAGTTATTATATATTGCAAACATTATGAAAATGAAGAACATTCGAAATAATGGCATTCCTCATACATTCTCTGCCCTGGAAAACTTAAAATAATCTTCAAGCAGAAGCTCAATTTAAGGGCATCAAAATTAGTTTATATGGGCTCAGTGAGAGGCTAGAGTGTGTGGAGCAAACGCTGCGCAAATTTAAGTTCAAAAGCAGCTGTCAAGAAGTGAAACAGTTCCACTGTGTCTCTGACCAGAATCCCCCACTTACATTGGAGTAGTGCTTCCCTGTTGACTGAGAATTCCAAAGTTTTTGCCATCAAATAAGGAAAACTTTTGGCCAGCTGAACGCTTCACCCAGGCAAGGATGGATCAATAAAGGCATCACACACTGATGCAGGTGAATTCACGACATAATAATACCCACTGTAACGAAATTCTCTCTTAAAGCAAATTTACATGATTATTCTGAGTCATCTACCAAGATTCCTGTTGTGTGGCCAGGGCGGGAGGCGTGCCCAGCGGGTAGAGGCGTTTGCTGCCCACGTGGCACGGCCTATACCGGCCCCGGGTTGCGATCCCCCGAGCGTCCATCATGATTATACGGTACACATCAAGGAAGTAATTCCTGAGCAGAGCCAGGAGGAGGGTAACTGTGAGGCATGCATGGGTCTCAGCCAGGCTTAAAAAGCAAAAAAAAAAAAAAACAAAGATTCATTGTGAAGTCCAAGGGGAATATTTTTTAAAATACAGAAAGGAGTTTTGAAAAGTCTAAAGAAGTTTGAGAATAATTTTAATTAAACTTTATTGGAGTATATATTTATTGACTTGTACTATTCCCTTGGTTGAAATTAGATCAGTTTTCTATAAGATCAGTCTTCATTTAAATAGCATATCCCAATGCCATTTTTATGTTTTATAGGTTAAATGCTTTAAAATATTAATTTTAGATAAATACATTTAGCATTTTGGCAATGTATCCTACCACTTTTAAAACTTTTTGGTGAATTGGATCAAAGTTTATTGCAAGCTTCTTGAGTTGGCTCCTGATGGAAGGTGTGTGGGAATTTAGAACAGGAGGAAAAATAATGAAACATACCAAGTGGGCCAGCTTTTATTTTAATTTAGAAAAGCATGCTGTTCATGAAAATTGGTGATTTGTAATGTAAATGGTCATTGCATATTTTTAAACCACAGATATGGCCATTTCTTAAAGAGCTCTTGGCTTTAATGACTTTGATTCCTGGATAGTATTACTGCTTACTGGACAATATTGCCCAAATTAATGAGAACAAAGGAGTCAAAAGGCAGGAAGGCAGGAAGGAAGGGAAGATAAGGCAGCAGCTGGTCACCACTTTATTTTTCATTTAAAGCCTGGGCCAACTTTGCACTCTGACAGCAAGACCAGAGGCGGTATTTCTTCTTGGCGTCTTGAGAACGGCTGCTGAGCTGCTGAGGTTGTCTGTCTCCCTGCTCTGAGGCTTGCTAGAAGAGAGAGACTGGTGAGCGGCGTCCGGCAGCCGAGTGCTGAAGGGACTAAATCCCAGGGCATCCCTTGTTGACATCTACAAAACAAGAACACATCAGGAGCTAGAGAGAGCCAGAGGTAGTCCCTGGCTTGAATTGCAGCTATCACTCTCACTATCTTCCCGTTAATCATCATCTATTTGTCGCTAAAACCGAGCACCAGTAATATCTCCATATGTCCTGTCCCATGCTAGTAGGAATTCAAAGGGGCATCAGAACTTGCTCCAGGAACATAAAGGAGCCTCAAACCATTATATTAGGTCATGGGAATGACCTGATATAAATGTTACTGAAGTTGGCATATCAAATATGACGCGTGGGCAACTTGCCAGGCTTGCGAGGAGGGTCGCATACTCTTGTAGTCACCTCTGAATAAACATTGATGATACACGCGGCCGCTAGCGAGCGGCGCCAACTAGGCTATGATAGTCTGGTCCTGGGTGGGTTGTGACTAGCGGAAAGTCCCGGATGTGGAAGATGGTGGCCCACATGGAGTCGGGGGGGTCGTCTGGCTTGTTCTGAGGCTCTGCTGGGGTGGCAGGCCAGGGCTGAACCCGCCATGCCTCCCGGGCCTCATGAGTGGCTGGGCACAGGGAGAGCAAGTAGCAGCTCTGCCCCATGTCTGAGAGTCTCTGGTTAAGCCTACCTAGGCGGATTGGAAAAAAAAATTGCTGCAGGGTGGGTGTCAATGATCCGGGCTGTGATGCTGGTGATAGTCTGGTCTGCTGGGTGGAGTTGACTCTTAGAGAACCAGAGACCCTCAGAGGGTCTCAAGAATCTCTGAGAACCAGAGACTTCTCAGACATGGGGCAGAGCTGCTACTTGCTCTCCCCTATGGACAGCCGGGCATGAGGTGCCTGGGAGGCATGACGGGTTCTAGCCCTGGCCTGCCACCCCAGCAGAGCCCTCACAACAAGCCAGACGACCCCCCTACTCCATGGGGCCTGCCATTTTCCACATCCGGACTTCCCTCTCATCACAACTCCACCCAACAGACCAGACTAGCACAGCCCGGATCATCCACACCCACCCTGCAGCAGTTTTTTTTTTTCAATCCGGCCTAGGTATGCTGGAACCAGAGACTCTCAGACATGGGGCAGAGCTGCTATTTGCTCTCCCTGTGCCCAGCCGCTCATGAGGCCTCCCGGGAGGCATGGCGGGTTCTAGCCCTGGCCTGCCACCCCAGCAGAGCCTCACAACAAGCCAGACGATCCCCTACTCCATGGGGGCCTGCCATTTTCCACATCGGACTTCCCTCTGGAATTACAGCAATGTGATTATCATATTATAGACCACCACTGATATTCTTTGCAAAGATAAGATGGATGCTACATGTAACATTATCAGTATATTCTAATGTATAAAGTGACTCCTTCACAGCAGTGGGGCATCTATATTTCAATAGAGCATAGGAAAGACAATGTCAGCGTGGGAGCTAGCAGGAACAGCACCAAACAAAAAAATCAAGGGCGAAGAACTTCGAATTCCACTTTTTATCAGGACAGTATAGCTTTACTTTTTTACCATATTGAAACCGTGGCCTTGAAAGGTCAGTTGATCATTTGATCACTTGAATCCCGTTATTCATCGATTTGCTCGAGCGGGTGCCAGTAACATTTCCATTGGACCCTATCACGTCCCAGTGTAGCCCAATGGCATCTGGTTGATTCAGGAATATGAAGAGCCTCAAACCGTTGCTTGAGGGTCTTTACAAGGGAAGTCTGACCATCTTGTAGGTGGGCGGCCACGTGATCTTTTGACATCCCGTGGGATCCAGTTGGTAGTGGCTCTAGTCCAGTGGTTGTCTCCAAATCGCATTACATGTCCAGCCCATCTGATTTTCGATGCCTTGGCAAACGAGACAGCGTCCCTGATTCTGGAATAGCGACAGAGGTCAGAACTCGGATTCCTTCTCTCACTTGAGTGAGGCATGATATTCAAGCATAGCTCTTTCGATTCCTCTCTGGGAGACCCGAATAGCATTCTCACCCCTGCTTTTGTAGGGCCCAGGTCTCTGAGGCGTATGTCAATGCAGGGAGAACGGTGGAGTCAAAGAGATGTGCCCAGAGCCAGAGGTTCTTTGTCCTTTTAGCTATTTCTTCGATGCCTTTGAATGCATTCCATGCCGCTCTCTTCCTCCTGTGCAGCTCAGGTTTTAGGTTCGTTCATCATGTTGATTTCTCGACCTAGGTACACATAACTGCTGCATTCAGAGATGTTTGTTCCATTGAGAGTGAATGGGGCCTCAGGAACTAGTTCATTCTTCATGAACATTGTTTTCTTTAGATTCAGCTGTAGACCTATCTTTCCACATTCTCGGTCGAAGTCAGCCAGCATTTGTGCCGCTTGGCTAATGTTTGGTGTTATTAGAACGATGTCATCAGCGAAGCGGAGGTGGTGTAATTGCCGACCATCTATCTTCACTCCCATTCCTTCCCATTCTAATTGTCGCATGATGTTCTCGAGGGTGGCACTGAAGAGTTTTGGTGATATGGTATCACCCTGTCGAACCCCTCTTTTCACATTAATGATCACTTCTTTGTAGAATGGTGAGATCCTGGTGGTGAATCCGTAGTACAGCTCACAAAGGATCTTGATATATTGGGTTTGAACACCCTGTTTGGCTAGGGCTTCGATGACTGCTTCAGTCTCCACAGAATCAAAGGCTTTCTGTAAATCAATGAGCGTGAGACAGAGCGCCATCTTGTACTCCCTACAAACCTCGATGAGCTTGGTTACTGTGTGGATATGGTCTATTGTGCTGAATCCTTTCGGAAGCCTGCTTGCTCGCATGGTTGTCCTTCATCTAGTGTTCTGCTAATCCTGTTCAGGATGACTCTTGTAAACAGCTTGTAGATGACGGACAACAGGCAGATGGGGCGATAGTTGCCTGATGTCGTGAATGTCTCCCTTCTTGAACAGTAGAACTGTCCTGCTGGTTTTCCATTGGGAGGGCACCTTGCATTCGGACAGGTAGCGTGTGAAGAGCCGAGCTAGTGTATTGATGAGTACCGAGGGCAGATTCTTCAGGTGTTCGGGTCTGACTTTGTCTGGGCCTGGTGCTGTTCCCTTCTTTACCGGCGAGATGGCATGTTGGATTTCAGAAGGGAGAACGTTGGGAATGACATATCCATCCTGAGGAATTTGGTATGTGGGCAGGTGGATGTGGCTCTCAAAGAGATTTGAGTAGAAGTCCTGGATAATCTTCTCCATTGCCTTTCTGGAAGATGTGATAGATCCATCAGGCGCTCGGAGGGCAGTCATCTTGGTCTTATAGTTGGCGAAGGACAGGCGGGCAGTGTGAATGCTTTTTCCCGGCTTCTGCTGCATCTTCCAGTATTTCTGTTCTTCTGTCTTTGAGGTCTTCTTTTATCGCTTCTCTGCACCGTTTAGCAAGCTTGGGCGTTAGCATTTTGTCTCCTGAGGCTCGTGCCTTGCCACGTTGGCGAATGAGCTCAGAGTTTCTGAAGACAGGTGTCCTTTTGTGTCTTTCTCTCTCTCGGCATTCTTCGCACAATCATGGAGGTGCTGAACCAGTCGGTTGTATTCTTCATCTATGTCGTCAATGATGGTATCTTCCCATGTTGCTGCAATGGTGCCAAGAGTTCCCAGTTGGTGGTTGTTCTGGGAGTTCTCTTCTTTAACTTTGCAGCCTTTTCTCCCCGTTGCGGGAAGTAGAATTTTACACGAAGGGAGACTGTGGTCCGATCCTGTTTGGAATTTTGGGACGACAGCTACATCGGTCAGACAAAACCGTCGATTGAAGATGATGTGGTCAATTTCATTGTGGAACTGTCAGCCAGGAGATTCCCATGTCCAACGTTTCTTTCAGCTTTCTGGAACTGTGAGTTCCCATGAATGGTCTAGGTGGACATGATGAACTCCTATAGTCTCTCACCCTGTTCGTTCCATTATAGGCCATGGGTCCCTATGTGGAGTTCTCAACCGGTCTTCTTGGTCCTATCTTGGCATTAAAATCACCGACTATGATCTTGTAGAAGGTGTGATCTTTTTTATAGAACTCCTCCAATTCCATGTAGAATTTCTCAATTTCATCTTCTCTGTATGTGGATGTTGGCGGATAGACAATGAAGATAGAAATTGCTGGCGGGCCACATCTCTTCAAGTGTAATCGTCCTATTTGGTTTGTTAGGCATTCAAATGAATCAATGTTTACAGCCATGTTTGTGTTGATAAGGACACCAACGCCACCGATGCCACTTTTCGGGTCGCATGTTCCAAGGAACAATTCTTCTCAGGTGTCAAATAAAGCATGATGCAACTGGCGCCTCCCTCGTCTCAGTCAGACCAATGATGTCGTACTTGATCTTTTTGCTTTCAGCATCAGATCCTCAATATATGCTTCCGATGCCAGCGTATGTGCATTAAAAGTACAAACAGTCATTTTAGTCCTTCTTCGTTTTGGCAGCCTTGTATGGCCATGAAATTTTACCAGGCACTGCTTGTTTGCCTTTCTTACTGCTGCCATATTAAGGTCTCTTTCGGTGTCAGGAAATTAAACATTTCTGTTACTGGATTTGGCATATCGAACACGCATCGGAAGCTTCCCAGATTCTGCCATGCGGGCGCTATATTCTCATTACTTTGTGGGGCTCTCTCAGAGGGGTGGGTAGAATATTTACGGTAATTTGGAGGTAAGTGCGCAGCCACTTAGTGGCGCCGCGTGCAATGGGAAAAGCTGGTTTCTGCTCTGCCGGGTGTACCTGTGTCTTAGTCTCAAACATTCCTGGACTTGAAATACTCTCCCCTCTGAAGGGGCGGGTCTCTGCGTTGTGTGTCCTTTAAGGCTGGGTTTCGACAAGCTTGGCTGGAGACTAGGTTAATCTGCTGGGTGGAGATCTTACCTGCTGCAGAATGTGGATTGTGAAGATCGCTGCCAGCAGGGCATGGTTGTTCTCTGGGCTCCTCCGAGGCTCCATGGGGATAGTGGACTCGGGTTGGAAGTTGCTCTCGTGGTCCATGGAATGCAGGGGGTTCAACGGGAAAGCTGGTTTCTGCTCTGCGGGTGTACCTGTGTCTTAGGCTCAAGCATTCCTGGGCTTGAAATACTCTCCTCTGAAGGGCGGGTCTCTGCGTGGTGGGTCCTTGTAGGCTGGGTTTCTGACAAGCCAGGCTAGGGACTGGATTAATCTGCTGGGTGGAGATCTTACGAAATGATCTTATGAATGATCTTGAAAGGTCATTCATAAGAAAAAAATTGACTCCCAAATCATTACCTGTTGATCTCATCATTAATTAGGTGATGGCTGCCAGAAGGCATGGTATTTAGGGCCAAGTCTTTGAAAAGCCACGTAAAAACTGAACCCAGATACTTGTCTATGATCCTCGAGACAGTAGAATTGGCCTTGATTGCAGTCCACCCAGGACTGCAGGGGAGAAGTTGATCTTCATCCCACACTTCCACCTTGCCGCCTTGCCGGCACGGTAAGCAGGTGTGGCTCTTGGACAGAGTACAGAGAGAGGACATGTTCCCTGCATGCGGCTCATTCAGGTCTGAACCCAGGCACACTAGAAATGATCCTGAAGTACAGAGTGAGGAGTAAGCCCTGGACTTGGGGAAGTGTGGAGATCCCCAAAAATAAAATAAACAGAAGCTGCTTGACCTTGTGTAAAAAACGATGAGATCCATTTGGTGAAAACAAGACCAAAGGTAACCTAAATAAATATGGCTCATACCTGTCTTATAGAGAATCTCAGATGAAGATACATGGGAAAAATGGACACTCACTAGCTAAATGCAAGGAAGTGTTTTTAGCCGTGTGAGGGTCAGGGGTCCTCTACTGGTCATAGAAACCCCAGTGGTGACTTCACATTGTGGGATTCTTTTCTATCCAGAAATACCCAGAAGCTAGACTAAGGAAGGTGGAGTAGCTGAGGAAGCTCTTGGAGACAGACTCGGCTGCCTTCTTGGCTAAGTCCTCATGTTTCTTGCCAGTCCCCAGGGTTCCCCCAGGTATGTACACACAGAGATGGGTAGGGGGAGACCGAGAGCCCTCACTCAGCCAGGCTTCCTGTCTGCATAGGTATATTGTACCATGAAAATTGCCATTTACAAAATCTGGTGCAGATTTTAACCAAAGGTTAGCTCTGCCTGGAGGGTGGATGGAAATGGAACTTAGATTCTGATTTTTAAGTAGCTGATGGATCTAAGATAAGATATTTGGAAGCAGGTGCTAAGTAAAGGAAACTATTGTATCTGCAAATATTCCAACACTGTTGTTTTTTTATAGATTTTTCATGTTAACAAACTGTGGGAATTTAAGTAGATTATACCTTAAGTAGTTTTAAAATGTGAACTCTTTAAATTACCTAGGCAAAAGATGCCAAGAGGACCAGAGAGTCTTGGCTTAAGACTTAGCCATTTTAAAGACAATACTTTTTTTTTTTTTTTTACATATATTTTTAATTTTTTTTTTTTTTGGGTCCCACCGGCAATGCTCAGGGGTTACTCCTGGCTCTGCACTCAGGATTTACTCCTGGCGGTGCTCGGGGGACCATATGGGATGCCGGGGATCGAACCCTGGCCGGCATGGGGAAGCGTGCAAGGCAAACGCCCTACCCGCTGGGCTATCGCTCGGCCCCTAAAGACAATACTTTTATGACAATTTTCCTTCTTGTGGTCAGTTTCCCAGATTTAGGAATTGTTTATCTTTGGTTCTCATGTATAGGGAAAATGATGCAGAGACTTGGAAAGCAGAGCTAAGAGTGTCTACTGATAGAGAAGAGGAAGAATAAGGAGCTGACAGTATCTATTGATAGAGAAAAGAGGACAATAAGGAAATAATAGTTTCCACTGGTAGAGAAAAGAGAATAATAAAGAAATAATAGTGTAGATTGACAGAGAAAAGGGAAGAATCCAGAGCAGCAATTTAGAATCTTATTGTTGCTGATAAAATTGAAAGGTCATCAAAACTAATATACGTCCTTATTTATTTATTTTTTTTTTGCTTTTTTGGGTCACACCCGGCAATGCTCAGGGGTTACTCCTGGCTCTGCACTCAGGAATTACTCCTGGCGGTGCTTCGGGGACCATATGGGACTCGGGGATCGAACCGGGCCCGCACAGGCCGGCCGCATGCAAGGCAAACGCCCTACCCGCTGGGCTATCGCTCCGGCCCCAACGTCCTTATTTTTTTAAATAAATATTTTTATTCATCATGCTTAGTTAACACATACTTGTAAATGGTGTCATACATATACTTATAATTAAAAGCTAATTTATGTATGCAGAATAAAGCTTACTCTGTAATATTGATTTCATAGTAATATTTTCAACAAGTACTGAAAGGAAAACTGCTTGGTCACATGCAAAAATAAATAAATAAAAAAGATCACAAACCCCTTTCTGACACTATGCAGAAAAGCAAAATCAAAATGGGAATAAAGTCCTGGAAATCAGACTTGAATCTCTAAGTTACTCTGAGGAAATCAGAGGCTGGACTTCTCTGTGACCTTGAAGCTAGACACACCCCATTGGCCAAGCTCACAGGAGCGAAGAGAAACAAACAGGTCTGCATTAAATGAAGAAGCCTCTGCTCCTCAAAGGAAACGATGCCTAAAATATAATGACACCCCATAGACTGGAAAAAATATTTTCCCCCATTTGGGTGATAAAGGGCTAATATTCAAGATATGTGAAACACTGGTAAAGTTTGGAAGAAAAAATCACATAATTCCAAAAAAATTGAGAGATGTGATGAACATAAAATTTCGCAAAATGGCATACAAATGACCAGAGGACTTAAGAAAAAATATTCTGCATTCGTATTCATCAGGAAAATGAAAATAATGGAAAGGATTTATCATCTCACATCACAGAAACTGTGAGACATAAAAAGGACCAAAACAATTAGTGATGACTTCAATGCTGGGGAGAGTGAGACCCTTTCAGTGCTGGTGGAGTTTCCAAGTGGCATGTCTTTCTGGAAATAAATAGAGACACTTCCCATAAAACTAGGTATTGAGCTGCCATTTGACTCAGCAATTCCACATAGAATATGCCCTAATCCCCAGAATGCAATGGAGAAAATACTTTTACAGTCCCATGCTCACTGCTGCACTATTCTCACAAGTCAAAATCTGGAAACAACTCAAGTGCCCAAGAACTGACGACTAGTTAACAAAAAACCCCAAATTATAGTACACATCCTGATGGACTACTACTTATGTTTAAGAAAAGATAAAAATCATGTTCTTTGCCTCTGCAGGTATGGATCCGAGAGCAGCATGCTGAGGCAAGTTGGTGGGAGAGGGACTAAGACAGAAAGGTCCCTCAGATGCCAGAAGCCATGAAAGCCTAGTTAGGGATAAACAAATGCCCAAAGGAAAGAGGAAATGAAGGACAGGAGGACTCAGGGATTCAGTAATATGCTTATAGCAGTGTGAGAAGGTGTAGAACAGGGGAGAGAATATTACAACAAAGGTGCAGGGGAGTTCAAATGGGGGAGAACTGGGATGGAAGATGGCAAATGTTATGCATAAAACCCCATTAGCAACAGTATGTAAGCCACCATGCCAAACATTTATTTAAGTGTCTGTTATAGAGGCCAGTTGGTGGGTGGGAGAGAAAATGGGACATTGGGATATTGTATGCCCGAAACCCAGCCAAGAGTAATTTTGAAATCCACAGTGACTAAATAATATTATTTTTTTATAAAGAAATAAATTTGAGGGGCTGCAGAGAGAGTCCAGTGGGTAAGGTACTTGCCTTGCATGGGCCAACCCTCAGTTTTTCCGTAGCACCCCCTATTAATGTAAAGCCAGGTTATAAGCCGGAGCACTGCTGGGTGTGGCCCAAAAGCAAAAAGAAAGAAGGAAATCAACTGGGTCAAACAGTTGTGAATGATTACTGTGTAAAATCCCTAATAATATTATTGTAAGAAAGACTCCCAAGTCAGGGAGTTTTCACAATGTCTTTTTTGTATTTAAAACAATGTTCTGGGGTAGAGAGATAGTTCAGGGGCATGTCCTCAAGCCTGGTTCTGTCCCTGGCATAAGGGATGGTCCCTCAAGTATCACTGGACATGAACCCAGAGCACCGCACCAGGAGCGCCCCCGAGCTCTACAGGATGTGAACCCTAACAAAGAAAAACAGATTTTAAAAATGAAACTAAAATATAAATGCATCTGGAGAAAGTATGGGTGAAGGCGTTTGCCTTGAGCATGCCCCACCATTGTTTGATTCTCAGCACCGTGTGGTTCTCTTGAGAATGGCTGCGTGCAGGCCTGGAGGCTCCTCAAAGTACCCCCTGTGTTGCCCTGGCGATGTCCCCAGTACTGCCAGGGTCTCCTGGGAATGCCCACACACCAGAGCCCCTTGGCACAGTATCATTATGACATTGCACTGAGCCATAGGCTCCCTTTGCTTTGGATTGGCAGGAGAGTCCTTCAGACTTCCAGAGCAGTGCTGCAGCAGACCACAAAACCCAATCAACTCCTTAGATGGCAGAGAGGATAAAGAAATTCAGCACACAGAGGCTGTACTGCCTACAGTGTGCAATTTGTAAACCATTCTGTGCTCATTCAGGAGACACTTGTCCTTGTGATGTGACTAGTCCTTACTTTTGCCATGTTGAATTGACAGTAGGTGGTGGGGTTTGATAAACTGGTGGATTTGTCCTTCAGTCCAGCAACTATCCTCTGTCCCTGGCCGGGAGGAGATTAGGGCAGGCAACGTTTGCAAAAGATGCCTTTCTAATGCCTAGCGGACAAGACTTCAGTTACCATCCTACAATGGAAAACAAGAAGAAACACAAAAATCTGTTGGTAGCTGTTTCAGTCTGGTCAGAGGTGGCCTCTCAGGGGATCACGTACTGCGCTCCATTATTCTCCTAAGCGCCTGGCCCTCACCTCCATCCCAGCACCTGTGTATGCTCAGCGAGAACATACTCTGATCTGCAGCCTGAAGGGAACATGAAGTGACGTTTGGAAAGGAATGCTGAATTAGATGTTCAGTGTTTGACTGCCTGGATCTAAAGTATGCAAACTCTCTCAAACACATAACTTGTATCACTTGTATCACTTGTCTTCCCATTGATCATTGATTTGCTCAGGCGGGCCCCAGTAATGTCTCCATTCATTGGTAATGAGGTCCAGTATTGTTACTGTTTTTGGCATATGGAATACACCACAGATAGCTTGCATGGCTATTTATTAAACATGTCAAGCAATACAATATCAATACGAGGAAAGATAGTATATGTGTTGGATTTTTTTCATGATTTTTTTATATGTGAGCTCTAGAATGTTTTGATTTTGATTTTTATTGTTTTTTTTTTACTTTTTACTTTCTCAATAATTATTACTGTATTATTGTTTTTATTTATTTATATTATTTATTTTTATGATACCATTTCACCAAAACTCTTCAGTGACACCCTCGAGAACTTCATGAGACAATTAGAATGGGAAGGAATGGGAGTGAAGATAGATGGTCGGCTACTACACCACCTCCGCTTCACTGATGACATCGTTCTAATAACACCAAACATTAGCCAAGCGGCACAAATGCTGACTGACTTTGACTGAGAATGTGGAAAGATAGGTCTACAACTGAATCTCAACAAAACTATGTTCATGAGAAATGAACTAGTTCCAGAGGCCCCATTCACTCTCAATGGAACAGACATCTCTGAATGCAGCAGTTTTGTGTACCTAGGTCGAGAAGTCAACATGATGAATGCCCTAAAACCTGAGCTGCGCAGGAGGAAGGCAGCGGCACGGAATGCCTTCAAAAGCATTGAAGAAATAAAAAAGACAAAGAACCTCCGGCTCTGGGCACATCTCTTCGACTCCACCATTCTCCCTGCAATTACATAAGCCTCAGAGACCTGGGCCCTACCAAAGCAGGATGAAAATGCTGTTCGGGTCTCCCAAAGAGGAATCGAAAGATCTATGTTTGGAATATCATGCCTCTCTCAAGTGAGAAAAGGAATCCGGAGTTCCAACCTCCATCGCTGTTCCAGAATCAGGGATGCTGTCTTGTTTGCCAAGGTATCGGAAATCAGATGGGCTTGACATGTAATGCGATTTGGAGACTATTGGTGGAGAAGAGACGACTGGATCCCACGGGATGTCAAAAGATCACTTGGCAGCCCAACTACAAGATAGTCAGACTTCTTCATCAAGACCCTGAGCGAACAGTTTGAGGCTCTTTTATTCCTGAAGCAACCAGATGCCATTAGGTTACACAGCACGTGATAGGGTCAAATGGAAATGTTACTGGCACCCGCTTGGGCAAATCAATGAATAACGGGATGTCAAGTGAAGAAATGAATATTTAATTATGCCACAATGAGATATACCAATTGCAAAGAAGTTCAGGTTTGGTTTCAGTATTACAGTGTTCAAGCACCCATCCCTCCACCAGTGCCCATTTCCCACTACCAATGT
>JAJIBD010032649.1:0-50452 GCA_021461705.1 Cryptotis parvus | reverse complement strand
AAGAGTGGCTGGGGAAGAAAAGAAAACCCAACCTGATCCAAAAGCAAGGGGAATCTGCCCAAGTGATAGACCTGTTTCCGAGTCAGTGAGATGTTTGAAGACAAAGATTCGTCAGCCTCCCTAGATGATTCTTGGGAAAATGGTTTTCAAATATAATTTTTTTCCAAAGATCCCCAATTACACTCTACCGGCTCTTAGATTGCACTGACAAAGCTTTAAAAAATGATGCATTTACTCCATGCAGGCAGCAGTCCCTGAGCCGAAGCCTCTGCGTTAGTGGGATGTGTCGCAGCTGGTTTCAGAACTGCGTTGAAAGCTTCAAGCTTTGGCACGACCAGGCATTAACTCAGCATTAAGCAGAAGCTTTGGCACTGGGACCACAAACTTGGATGGATTAAATACACATTTTGAATAGCTCACAAAATTCGAGCAGTAAGGGGGATATGGGGAGTTGTTTTAAAAGAAATTGAAAGCAGCAAAAAAAAGCATGCAATGAAAATGAGCAGATATTGGTCCAGAATTCCTAACTGGCCACCTTCTCACAATCCCTTGCCCTTTAGATGGTGCCAATTTTCAGCCATCTACTCAGAGCTGTGGTGCTTTGGGGCGTTAGCCTTTAGCACCATTGGAACACTATGCAAACGATTTTCATTATGGCAAACTCACTTCAGCATCTTTCATTGTTTAAAGGATCTAGGCCAACTGCAAACTACCCGCAGGCAGGTCACCAAAGAGCAAGGATTCAGTATATTTACATAGATTACTAAACTATCCTGTTCAATAAATGGTAACTTCTAGTTTCTATTATACTTATAACTTTTTCACAGCAATTTTACTCATTTACTCATTTGTTGACCATAATCCATGTGTTAAATAGGTTCTATCTCATCATTGCCTGGGGCGTAAGAAAAAGAGTACCTGAGAAATCTAGTTCCTTTTAGTCCTCAAGGTTATAAAGAAAATCCTAGGAGGTCACGGAAAGTTTAACTTTACACAAAACCAAGTTCTCAGATTTTATCCTCACTATATCTCACCATATAATCTATAATATGTAGTCTACCATTTAATGCTTCCATTGTAAATCATTTATACTCATGTCTGCATTTTAATTCATATCTCACAGAACCTCATAACTCTAGAAATGGTCATAATGGTAATGAGAAACAGGCATATACAATTCTAGGCTTTCATTGCTTTAAAAATAAGTAATTAAAATATAATATTTAAAACTATTGTACTTTCTTTGTCTCACAGACAATGATAGCTTCTAAATTCAACCTTCATTCACTGTCTGGGCCCAATTAAAAATGATATAGCTGGGGGATTCCACCCTTTCTAGGCGGGGGTCTACAAGTTCCTTTTGTCAGCAAGAAGTTACATAAGATGGAACTTCCACCATTGTACTCTTAAAAATTTAAGAAGGTGAAAATCTCGTGGATATGCAATAGAAAGGAGGGACCCCATGGCAATGAACTTCTGGGAATAAAACTACTAGCCCTAAGGCTGTCCACATGCCATTTGTAGATACGAAATCAAGGCCTGATAAGGCCTCCATCAACAACAGACCCTAAAGAGACTGGATTAACCTGAGTGACCAGCCCTAAAATCTACTTAACCTTAATTACCTAGCCATAGAAGACATAAGACATCCCAGGCCAAGAACACAAAACTCAGTCTTAAAGCAGCTTGTGGTTCTCTCTGCCTTTGGAGAAGTCCTTGTTTTTCCTTGAGCACATTAATCTCTATCCTTTTCCCCTCTCCTTCCTAATGCAGGTGGGCCTCACGGGTGGCTTATGTGAGACCAGAAGGGGAGAGAGATGATCGCTTTCTCCCCAGCCTTCTCTGCCACGGACCCGCTGGATAGGCTAAGGACTGATAAAGTCTGAATGAGCCCCTGCACAGCATGGGACTGAGCCCCACCAGTCCCACCCACGAGTGGCCATCAAGCCACACCTGATGTTCGCTTGATCTCTAGGCACGGGAGTTGATCCCCCGAGATTTCTCCAGAAGCCACGGGCTGGAGTAGAATTGCTTTTTTGCAGGAAAGGAAAGTCAGTCCTAGGGCTCTACCCAGGGTTGCCTCAGGGTTCTTGTCTTCCTTGCAGAAAAATAATTTTCTGGAGGAAGAAAGGCCTATATGGGAGCTTTGCACTCTGGGAAGCAATAATTTTATGGAGTCTGGAGCAGTGAAGTAAAACAAGTTTTATTAAGGAGGTTTAGGGAAAGGGAAGGAGGAGGGAATGTGAAAGAGAGTACACATCTCAAGAGGGGAGATGGGGGGGCAACACACGTGCTAAGGCACCACATGTGCTTTCGACACATGGGCTCAGGCAGCATGTGTGTGTCCATGCAGCATGCACACAGTCTTTTGGTCAGGACGGCTTTTATAGATTCCCTCCCAAGTTACTCCCATATGGGGGCTTCAACCTAGGTTGCTAGGGCTGTTGCGAAAGGGAGAAGACTTTGGGAGTGGTCTTCCTTGACTGGAATGCTCTGGAGTCTTCTGCAGGCTGGGTCCTGGGCCAAGGCTGATTCATCTCCTCAGGAGATTTAATCAGCTAAAGCCATTAGAAGGGCCTGTGGCCTATGGGCTTCACACACTCCCTTGGCCTTCCCCTCCCTCAGGGTCTATTGTTGATAGTGATCTTATCAAGTCTGATTCCTGCTTTCAAACAGGTGACTCTGGATAGCTGAAGGACCAGTTTTTCCTTCTTCAGGAATTTTATTGCAATGGCACCCCCTTCTGCCTGCCTACAGCATTTTCCTTCCTCAGAACATTTCAAAAATTTTTTTTTAAATGTTATACAGAATTGTCAGGAAAGTACTCTAACTCCAGATATTTATCCATTAATTAAAACTGACTACTGATTCTTTCCTTCCTTTTTTTTTTTGTGTTTTTTTTTTTTTTTGCTTCACACTTGGCAAATGCTCAGGGTTTCTCCTGGCTCTGCACTCAGGAATTACTCCCTGGTGGTGCTCGGGGACCATATGGGATGCCGAGGTTGAACGGGGTTAGCATGGGCCAGCAGCGTTACAAGGCAAACGCCCTACCCGCTGGAATATCGGCTCGGCCCCCTTCCTCCTTTCTTTTCTCTCCCTTCCTTATTCCAATTTGTTCACTTCACCCCTTGTTTCTCCTGTCTCCTTTTTCTTTTTTTCCTCATCTTTCTTGTATTCAAATATTTATCCATCTACACATCTATCTATCAATATATCCAACATCCATTTGTCCATCCTTCATCTCTCTCTGCTATTGAACATTAATTACAAAAAACACCAAGTGAATTCAGAAAATAGATCATGAGAATAAAATTTTCTGCAATCCTGTGTTAACTAAACAGTATTGTTAAATAAAATAACATTTTTAGCTATATTCATCCTTATGTCTTCAACCTGAATTATAACTACAAATTACATTATGAATTTTGATGGTTTCAATAAATGCAGTCATCTGATTATATTTTTTATTGTCCTGATATACCATCAAGTTGGATTTTACAACGAAAAACTAACTTTGGAAGTTAAGTGATGTGACTCCATCACAATGTGTTTTTCTATGTAATCTATGCTATTTTTCATACTTCTTCTACTTTCCACAATTATTGTGGAACCACCTACTTCAATAATGAACTACCTAACTCAAAATCCCTATGTTGAAAAGATGGAATATATGTAACTAACTTTTAAGACAGCCCAGAGAGTGAGGGAGGACAGAGGCATTTTTTAAAAATGATTGCATTAAATTGTTACCAAGTACAATTTTTAACAACTTTTGTTAAAAAAGTTTAAATGAGAGCAAGCACATTTCCTAAAAGTGGTCTCTTGGGCCTAGAGCGATAGTCCAGCGGATAGGGTGTTTGCCTTGCAAGCATTTGACCGGGTTTGATCCTTGGCATCCCATATGGTCCCCTAAGCACTGGCAGGAGTAATTCCTGAGTGCAGAGTCAGGAGTAAACCCTGAGCATCGCCAAGTGTGACCCAAAAAAAGCAAAAAAAAAAAAAAAAAAAAAAGTAGTCTCTTTTATCTGTAATAAAAATATATGCCTATTTTGTACAATAGTTCAACAGAAAACTTAGATTAAGAAAGGTAATCAATCAGGCATATTTATATCCAGACAGGCTTAAGTTGGTAGGAACCCAGGGGTATATTGTTTATATAACCAACCATGATTAAAATGCTGCTATAATTTGGCACACATTAGATGAATGGTGTTCTAGAGTATTCCTCTCTCTACATGAATATTTTGATTGCAGAAACCCCTCCTAGCATGCACTTCACTTAGGGTTAGGGACAATCCAGTGATCACCATAATGCTACAGTATTATTGAAAAAATATGTTTTATAGACTTGGCTTAAGCCAATGGGCTACTATATATATATATATATATATATATATATATATATATATATATGTGTGTGTGTGTGTGTGTGTGTGTGTGTGTGTGTGTGTATACGTATATATTCATTTTAAAACTGATATGAGGGTTTGTTGAGCCTAACCCAGAAGGTTTGGATGATCATCCCAACTTCATGCTCAGAGTAGTTCTTTCAGTGCTTAGGAAACCATAGAGTGCTGCAAATTAAACTAGGGTCAGTCAGTCACATGTAAGGCAAATGCTTACCCCCATAATATCTCTAGTATTACGGGGTTACTTCAGATGAATTTATTCCACAACTCTGCCTCTTTACAGTGCCTGCCTAGCTAGAAAAAATTTCAGCCAATAATGGTTCTCACTATACAAGCCCTCCTCTGACTATTATGAGGTTTAGGAATAAGATTCACTGGTGTGTATAATGGGAGGGGTTACATACAGTTCAGGAAATAGAAAAAATAAAGGAAAAGAAGCTTTAGAGACATGAAAATGCACAGCAAAGCAAGTGGTTTCAGGAGAAATGACGAATGAGTAGAACAGAGAAGCAAGGGATATAAGAGACACACAGTGAGAATGCAAGGAGCATGGCTTCAGATAATCTTAGTACTGACCATTCTGTAGAACCCATGACCGCCAATTAGAGCAGGACCATTATTCCAGTTCCAGGAACTGCAGCTGGTACAGTCAACAAACAGAAGGAAGGCCTAGGGCACCTGAGAATTGGTGAAAAGAAATAATAATATGTTTTTGTTTATGAGTCACCAAAGGAAAAGCAGGAAAATGGAGCAATGATAATTGGAGGTTGAAATGATGCTCTATTTTATAGATGAAAAAAACATACTCTCAGAAGTGTAGGTGTGTGTGGGGAGAGAGACAGAGAGTGGCAGTCAATGAGCAGAAAGATGTTACAGGGACTGTAACACCTTTAAAGGGCCCCTAAACTCCATCCCTGAGCTTTCAAAATACTCCGACAGAAACTGAAGTGGGACTCTGTCTCTGCTAGAGGGTGTGTGTGTGTATTGGGGTGGGGAGGAGAGGAGCGTGTGTGCACACAGTTGTAGGCATGCGTGAGTTTGTTACAGAAGGAAATAACAAGTGTAAAGGGGTGCTCAAGTTATTACGTTACCCTTTAAGATTTTAAACCCTGCATTTATGACAATCATATTGTGATCCATCTACTAAAACATAAAAACATGGAGACGGATTTCCCTAGGCTTTAGGATGTAATTCTCTCTCTAGAATATCAAGTAACAGTATCTACTGCAAAGACTGCCTTTGACTGAGGGACACTCTGGGAAGCAATTTTCCACTGCACATTAGCGTATCTGCAATCAAAGTCTGTGTGTATCTGTGATTTTTTTTAATCCTTTCATTTCTTTCTCCCTTTTTTCCTTCACTGTGTCCCAACTCCCCCGCCTTTCTTCCACAAGCCCCCCACCCCTCCACCTCCCAACACTTTTCTCTTGCCCATGGAGATGGAAACCAAAGGGAATTGATGCAGTGGCGGGTTTAATATGACATTTGAAAAGTGACTTTTTGATTTTCAATTAACCTTGCACAAAGAGGAAATATTGAAATTCGCCCCTTTGTTCTTGGGTGGATCTGCAGGCAGGCTGGTTGGGACGGAGAGCTTAAGGGCTTGGGGTGGAGCAGTGAAGGCAGAGCAGGAGAGGAAGGAATCTGGCACCTACCAAAGCAGCGCCTCTGGTTGCAAAAGATGAGACTAGACCGGCCTGTAGTAATTACTCTCAGAAGGAGGAAACAGGTAGGGGAGAAAACGCTCTTGTCATTTGTTTGACTTAATTGTATGCTTTTATGAGCCAGTTTGGCTGGAAGGATTAAAGTTACTTTTAATAACACTTCCTTGCAGAAAGAATTTGATTTGAAGTTTCCAGCAGGGCCTCCCCCGAGAACAGCAGGGCCCCTTCCCCAATCCATGCCCCCTCGCTCCACCCCCTCTAGTCAATCCTAGCCCCTTCCCTTCCTGCAAAACCCTATTGTTCTGTTTGTGAAAGAAAGCCATGCTTGCACCAGAAGCCAGTATGCAAAGTTAACTCTGTAAATCTCTTTCTGGATTGTCTATACAATCTTCACACACACACACACACACACACACACACACACACACACACACACACACACGCACTGTCCCCCTGCCTTTCTCTTTGTACAGGTAAACCTGAGAAATCCTAACAAAGGTCCACGGTTCGCACCTTGTTGAGTTCTGTGCGCTCCGAGGGGCTGACCAGCGGGAGCAGGTTCCTGCAACTCACGAATTGCACCTTATTACGGGGGCACAGTCTGCTCTCGGTGACAGGCCCTGCTGAGGGGCTCCGTCGCCCCCTTCCCTGCCCTCCACTTTTGGTGTCTGCCAGTGCGATGTTTCTTAGCCTCGCCGTTTTGCTGCTGGCTCCTACTGCCTTTCTGCTTCGCCCTGGGTCTGTGTGTTCTCTCCTCTTGCTCTCTGGCTCCCACCGAGCGGTCTGGAGCCCAGACACCTGCGTGGTAGGGGCTGCAGGGTGCAGCCGGGGTGTGGGGTCTGAGCTGCCCGGCCCAACGCTCGGGGTCCGCGCTGCACCCAGCCCCAGGCCGGCACGGTGGGTTCCGGAGCCCGCACGAGGGGAGCCGCTGGGCTCCGTCTCATCCCTAGATGGCAGCAGGATGCTGAAGCAGCCGCAGCCCTTGGCAGGCCTGCTGGTCTGTTTTTCCGAACAGATTGCCCGGGGATGCGGCGGCTAAACAGCGCGGTGTCTCCCAGCGGTGCAGGTCAAGCAGCAGACACAGCTGGCGGGGCCTCGGGGTCAACTGCAGCAGCCCGGGACACACTCTCCTCTCACACAGATTCGGGTGGGGAGAGCAGGCTCTTGGGTCTGTGGGTCCTGGTAGCAACCGCGCTTCTTTGGGACAGACGCACAAGTCATCTGTGCATGCTGCAGGCCAAGCCCAGACACAACTTAGGGCAGCACGCTGGTTCTCCCTCCCCTGGACCTCGAGGGCCAGGCTACAACACCAAAGAACAGCCCAGACGTCAGTTCTAGCTTCCTTCACGCTGCCCGCTTTGGGGAAGGTTCTGTTACCGACTCTCCCTTCCCTCATCTATTAAATTGAGGTTATTAGAGCTTTCAGCTCTGTGTACATACAAAAAATTGTCAGGATTATCAAGAGGAATAAAGGAAGGAAAAAATTCACTTTGGCAGAAACAGTCTCACTTTTGCAGCATTTGGACCCGATAAAAATTTTCCTTTGGAGGATACATCCAAATGATACGACAGTATTCACTGCGATCAGCCAGAAATTGCTTATTTGAAAACAAAGGACAGAGGTTGTTTCGCCACTTAAAACACTGGGGACCTTTATCTCTAAACCACTTCAATTATCTACACCCAAGCTCTGTCATTGACCTTGTCATCACCTGGAAATCCTATACATCAGAAATCTGTATCATCACAAACTACTTGCAGTAGTCCAATAACTGTATCCCAAAAAGGGTCCCAGAGTTAAATTGGAAAGCAGGCGCTACACCGGTATAAGGTATTTTGGAAGATGAAACACTGAGAAGGGCATTCGGCAAACTGTGAGTCATGAGATTTTTCTCTTCAAAATTGACAAAAGGCAGGGAAAGCACATGGGAAGGATTTCTTTTTCAGTCCACCAAAGTTTTCCTTTTTGCCGTGAATTCTGTCCCTTTTTAGTACCTTGACAACCATTGAAGCGTAAAGGGGCAGGAACACAGAGATTTCTAGTCTGCATCTCTTTCTAGGTTCTTGTTTTTACTATCCTCTGAAACAGTTTGGGCAAATATACCAGGGCAAGAAATAGTGTCAGCTTCTGGTTATGTGTCTAGGATCTCTGCAGTATGTATAGAATCTTAACTGCAATTTCCGCACCAAAAAATTAAAGCGTCACTCTCTATACCTTTGACTTTTAGAGATTTGAGGGAACCCAAAGTAGAGCTTTCCAAAGCACTATTGGGTGTCAGGAATTTAAGGGATAAGAGGGTATTAAGAAAAGTCTAGACATTGACAATTAGACTTCCCTAAAATAGTCATGTCAGTTCACAGGGCAGGATCTGAGCCAAAAGATTTCTGTCATTCAAGTTCTCTTCTCTTTGAATATTAGATCTGTTTAGTGTTATTATTAGACCTCTGTAGCACCAGCCACAGCAATATTACCATAGCAGTTTTAGCAGCAATCACACAATAGTGCCTTGTCACATGGTCTCAAAAAACTGTTGAGTATTTGCAGCTTCTGGTGTCCTCTTTCATGGAGTCAGAGACCAGGTTTCTTAGACTCCAGTCTTCGCTTACCCCTCAGGGTCCTGGAACTTGATTTCCCAGTTAGCTTTACCTGTAAACATTGTCAGTCTGAGCCCCAAGGTGTACCTCTAAATCATCCCCTCTTCTCTTTAGGAAAAAGTTAACAAAACTTTCCATGAAGATAAGTTATGGGAAGAATTTAAATTGTATGCTTTCCCCTTAGACTCATAACAGGACTTTGTTGATGAAAATAAGACAACATGTTTGATATCACAAGGGCCATAACATGTAATCTTTAGCAAATCCTTATTGCTGTAAATAAAAACCTTACATTTTATTATGCCTGATGATTTACTGGTGACTTTATTTGACCATAGTTTTCCCTTTCTCAGTGTCTCTAGTGAGTTAGCCAAAAGTCTTGTCTTTTAATAAAGTGTTGCACTCAAATATCTTGCTTTACAGTAGATAAGCCCCTTACAGATTTCAAAGAAGACTTAATGTCAGAATTAAGCAGAATTTGATCTCAAATCCTTAAGTAGAATGGGTCTCAAAGCCTTGCGCCTATTCTAAACGTTTATCCTTTATCATCCTATCTTTCTCTCTCTTGTTTCAAGACACTGAGGTGTTCTACTGTCATCAAGCACCTGGTTCCCAAATCCTCTTAATCACATGTTTGCTCGTTTTTTTCTAGAAATCAGCATTATCTGCTTTTCTTTCTCTTCTGCATCTTTAACTATACCATCTAGATCCTACAATTTCTTTCTTCCTTGTATTCCTTTTCAGTAATGCATCGATCAATTGCTATATTTTGAGACATGTAGTAGTGCCAAGCTTCTTCTAAAGGGGAACATATAACCAAGTCCCCTGACACAGCCTTTGCTTTTATTTATATACATCTTGTGCTGCATTAATGGCTTTCCCTACACATTGTGTGTGCGCATTTCTTTTAGATTATTTACTCTTTCTTAAGAATCTGCCTCAGGGAACATATCTATGTATCATATGATATAATCTATTCTATTCATCCCAAACAAGATATCTCTTGTTTCTTTATTTTGCCCCAGAAGAGCACAAACCATAATCATTATAGTTACACGTTTTGTTTTTCAATAAGTTAGAATGGAAGAAGGAAGGAAGGAAGGAAGGAAGGAAGGAAGGAAGGAAGGAAGGAAGGAAGGAAGGAAGGAAGGAAGGAAGGAAGGAAGGAAGGAAGGAAGGAAGGAAGGAAGGAAGGAAGGAAGGAAGGAAGGAAGGGAGGGAGGGAGGAAGGAGGGAGGGAAGAAAAGGAGGGAGGGAGAAAAGGAGGGAGGGAGAAAAGGGAGGGGGGAGGGAGGAAGGAAGGAGGGAGGGGGTGGGAGAAAGGAAGGAGGAAGGAAGGAAGGAAGGAAGGAAGGAAGGAAGGAAGGAAGGAAGGATGGGAAGAAGGAAGGAAGGAGGAAGGAAGGAAGGATGGGAAGAAGGAAGGAAGGAAAGAGAGGAAGGAAGGAAGGAGGAAGGAAGGAAGGATGGGAAGAAGGAAGGAAGGAAGGAGGAAGGAAGGAAGGGAAGGAGGAAGGAAGGAAGGAAGGAGGGAAGGAAGGCAGGAAGAAAGGAAGGAAGGAAGGAATGGAGGGGAGGTAGAAAAGGAGGGAGGGAGATAGGGAGGAGGGAAGGAGGAGGGAAGGAGGAAAGAAAGGAGGAAGGAAGGAAGGAGGAGGAGGGTGGGAGGAAGGAAGGAAGGAGGAAGGAAGAAAGGAAGGATGGGAGGGAGGGAAAGAAGGAAGGAAGGAATGAGGAAGGAAGGAAGGAAGGAAGGATGGGAGGAAGGAAGGAAGGAAGGAAGGAAGGAAGGATGGGAAGAAGGAAGGGAAGGAAGGAAGGAGGAAGAAGGAAGGAAGAGAAGGAAGGAAGGAGGAAGGAAGGAGGAAGGAAGGAAGGAAGGAAGGAAGGAAGGAAGGAAGGAAGGAAGGAAGGAAGGAAGGGAAAGAAGGAAGGAAGGAAGAAGGAAGGAAGGAAGGAAGGAAGGAAGGAAAGGAGGAGAAAGGAAATAAGGAAGGAAGGAGGAAGGAAGGAAGCAAGGAGGTTGGAAGGAAGGAGGAAGGAAGGAAGGAAGGAAGGGAGGGAGGGAGGGAGAAGGAAGGAAGGAAGGAAGGAAGGAAGGAAGGAAGGAAGGAAGGAAGGAAGGAAGGAAGAAAGGAAGGAAGGAAGGAAGGAAGGAAGGGAAGGAAGGAAGGAAGGAAGGAAGGAAGGACCTATCAGGTGGCAGTGTAGCCTAATGACATCTGGTTGCTTCCAGGAATACGAAGATCCTCAAACCATTTGTTCAGGGTCTTGACAAAGAAGTCAGACCATCTTGTAGGTGGGTAGCCACGTGATCTTTTGACATCCCATGGTATATAGTCGGTATAGTCTCCTATATACAATTTATAAAAGTAAATTGTATACAGGGGTTTCAAATAATACATGGAAGAGAACAATTCTGTTCATTTCTAAGGCCCTACTACATATATCAATCACTGCTTTAGAGCCATTGTTATAAAGCATCGACTCATATAATAAATTAGGAAACTAATTACTAGCTTTGTTAGATAACAAATTCAAAAATTTGACATTTTTACAGAGACTAATTTTCTAAATAAGACTGATTTTCTAGAGCAATTTTAAATTCAAGTGTGAAATGAAGAGAAAAGTATAGAGCTATTTTGTTTTCCCTCCATCTATCCATACTTCCTACGCCCATTTAAAAGTTCCCCACCACAATGACATTAATTAAATCTGATAAGTCTATATTGACACATCATAATCACTCAAAACTCCTCATTTACATTGTAGTTCATTCTGAGCATACAATGGGATTGCAGAAATATACAGCAATGCACATTAAGATTTTTTTTCACATACAAAAATACTCTGTTCCCTGTTTACTCACTCCCTATTCCTTAGCATCATACACTCCTGGTCTCTACTGATGGTTTTACCATCTCTATTGTTTGGTATTTTCCAGTAAGATGCAATCAAAAAATATACCATCTTTTTTAGAATTGAATCGCATCACTTAGTAACTACTTGAGTCTTTCCATATATTCTCATGACCTAATAGATAATTTCCTTTAAGCAGTGAATAATATTCCATTTTCCAGATAATGTCTAAGCTTATTTATCAATTCACTTATTAAGCCAAATCTTGCTTCCTTCCAAGTTATGGCAATTATAAATAAAGCTACTACAAACATACCTATGTGGGTTATTTAAATTTTTTCAAATACCTTATATAAATATCAAACAATACTTCTGAATTGTATGAAAAGCCTAGTCAGATTTTTTAAAAAATTGTCACCCATTTTCCAAAATTTCTGAAATATTATGAATCCCTACCCACAAAAAATAATTCTTCCTGTTGATCCACATTCTTACCAGTTTTGGTGCTGTCAGTGTTTCAGATTTTGAACACTACAATCAATGTGTAATGGTACTATGTTGTTGCTCTAATTTGCATTTCTCTTTTGACATGTGACACATACATCTTTTCATAAGTCAAAAATGCCACATAAACATATTCTGTAGTGACATGCCTGTTAAGAACTTTTCCTTCCTTTTTAGCTGATTGTGTATTTTCTATTGCTGAGTTTTAAGAGTTTTTTATATAGTTTGAATATAAGCCTTAATCAGATATGTTTTTCCAAGTACTTCTCCCAGTCTGGTTCTTGTCTTCTCAATTCATTAACGATGTGTTTTCAAGATCATAAATGTATTTATTTTCATGAAGATTTGCTCATTTTTATTTTATGGATTAATCTTTTGAACTGTACCTTAAAAGGAATTTCTATTTCTAAGGTCATAGAGCTTCTCTTCTATGGTACCTTCAAGAATTTTTATTGCTTTGCAATTTACAATCATATCTGTGATCTATTTTCGTAGGAGTCTTTTCCCCCTTTCTAATGTGTTTATTTGCTAAGGAACTGCTCCTTGTTATGCTCAGGGGACTCGCACACTACAGTAGTTCTAATCCTGGTCAGCCTCGTAGTGTACAAATCAATTGTCTTAACTGCTGTGTTATTTCTCAAACCACTTAGCAAATTTTTTCTAAAAAGTGTAAAGTTTGTGAATCTCATTTTCCTTCTGTGCCTTCTCCTACTCATTCTCTCCTTCTCCTCTATCACCACCTCTTCAATGACCACCTGCTGCTTCTTCTTCTTCTCCTTCTTCCCTTCTCACTTCTCTTTCTCCTTCCCTTCTCCCTTCTCCCATCTCCCTTCTCCTTCTACTTTTTCTCCTTTTCTCCTTCTCCTTCTCCTCCTCCTCCACCTCCTCCTCCTAGATAGATAGATGATAGATGATAGATAGATAGATAGGTAGGTAGATAGAGAGAGATAGAGAGTAAAGAGATAGAGAGATAAAGAGATAGAGAGATAGAGATAGAAAGATAGAGAGATAGATGATAGACAGACAGATAGATAGATAGATAGATAGATAGATAGATAGATAGATAGATAGATAGATAGATAGATAGATAGATAGATAGATAGATAGATAGATAGATAGATAGATAGATAGATAGATAGATAGATAGATAGATAGATAGATAGATAGATAGATAGATAGATAGAACATTAAGATTTTGGAACTGTTAGATTTGTGGTTTTCATCCATCTACCACATGCCTTTGAGACTGAATGGAGATTGCTCCCTGTTATTGTTAGGAACCCAGCTGTTCCCCAACATGTAAGCTCTTTCCAACTTGATATATAGTTTCCACAAAATCTATAAAGGTATAGCAACTTCTCTTATGATCATTGTTATTAAGGTTTTGTGCAACAGAGATTTCACACAATCTTAAAATTATAGCAACATCTCTTGTGATTATTACAAATATTTTAATATTGTACAATATGCAGGTCTGCTTGCTACTTTCTCTGGGCTCTGTTCTTAGGGCACTATATGGAGATGGAACCTGGGTCAGCTGCTGAAAGGAAGGAACCTTACCTGATTTTCTAATACCCTATATTAGAGGGTATATAATAAACCCTAATATACCCTCTAATATATAATATATCATATAATATATAATAGACCCTATATTTTGATAATTAGCAATCTGATTCTAAAATCTACTTAAAGAAGCAAAAGACCCAAATAGTTAATTCAAATTTGAATTAGAATAATAAAGCTGAAAGAATAACAATAGAAAAGATCAAATTCAACATACAACTTCCGGTAATAAAAAATGTTGCATTGGTAAAATAACAGATTACAAAGTGAAAACAGAGTCCAGAGATAAGTAAATAAATAAATAAACGTGTATCTTACTGTGTTTAATTAAGTTATTTAATTTGATAGAATTTCTCATAATATATTTAAAAGTTGTGGTAGACACATCCTTTACGTGTATTTTGACTCAGGATGAAAACTTGTATTTCTTCTCACCCCTAAATATATCAGTGGCATTAAAAAGTAGGTTTAAAATTTTTTGGCATCAGATCCTTGAACATGGAGCAAAAATTATCATCTCTTCATCCTTGCCTCCACAGCCTGTTACATATTTCAGTCTCATAAATACACATGATAGACACATGCAGAAATTACTCATATACATTCTAGATAGGTTTTGAGTTTCTGTAGCATATCATTGCTGAATTACCTCTGCTATTTACTAATACCTATCCTTCATCTTTACACAATGTCAAATTATGTGTGAATTTGTATATTTTTATTTAATGACCGATTTATTTATGATTCATGTAGGCAGAAAATAATTTTTTGGTTCACAAATGTGCTCAGTAATGGAATAAAATCTTTGTATATGGTGTATGATGGACTTACTGTATGAATGAATATAAAAGTGATAATGTTTTATTCTCTGTTTGAAAAAATATAATGTATCACAGAATGATATTTGATATTAAAACTTTAAATATATTTAGGATTTGCATAGGTAAGAGTTTGAGGGACTAATAGTCCTACTATGTTTTGCACAAACTATGAACTCAAGTATATAGAATGTTATAACATTCTAACAGCCATTTTTAAAAATGAACATTGATAAATGGGAGTGCACAGAGAAAAACCAACTCAAGTAGTAAGGTACAAGACATATCATACATGGCATTGTTGAAGTAATTGGAAGTCCAGCCTGGAGAAGAGCAAGAGATATGTGATGACAGTTTTCTATCATTTTATCTATATTGGGGAGAAAATAAACCTATTTTCTTGAGCTCCAGAGAGAATTCAATATAAGAACAATGAATAGAAATCATTGGAAAGCAGAATTGATCTCAATATGTGAAAATTCCACCAAGAAGTATGGTGAGTAAAACAAATAAATGGCTGTTGTGTATTGGGATGTAGAGACTATGTATCTATCTGAGCAACCAATAGGAGAATTGAACTAAGTCCAAGTTATGAGTATATGACCTCAAACCTCTTCAGATTATATTGGTTCAGAGTCACAGGCTAGATACTTATGCCAAGGTCTGTTATTCTTAGTATGAAAGGTAATTATGATGGTTAAACAATATAATAATGTTAACAGTAAATAATATCAACATTAATCTTGTGGATATTGGCCTTATACTTTTATCATTAACAATCATTTCTAAAATCTACTTAGAGAAGCAAAAAACCCAACTAGTTTGGGTCTTTGGATGAGAACTAGTTTGGGTCTAATTTGGATGAAATAATAAAGCTGAATGACAATATACAAGAAAAAAAATCGACATACAACTTTGGTAACAAAAAAAGTCACATTGGTAAAATAACAGATTATAAAGTGAAAACAGAGTCCAGAAACAAATAAACAAACACATAAATAAATAAGTAAATATGTACCTTACTGTGGCTAAATAAGATACACATTTACTTATGTATCTTAAGTAAATAAGTGATCACTGTTTGGATTCAAAGAAGCGCTAGCACAGGGCTTGACGGTACCTGCTTTTCATGCACAAACCCTGGTTTGATACACAGCACCATATAGTTTGTAACTCAGCATCACATGGTTCACACTACACACCTCCAGTCCCACACCCTGGTCCTGGAGATGTCTAATCATTTCCAGATGTGAACCTGGTGGCCCTAGCTTTGAAGGAATCAAGCCGCACCATATTGAACTGTCAGTTTGACTATTAGCGCTGGAACTGAATATACCTGGTAGTGGACCCTGGTTTTATTTGAGTAATAATTAGGAATCACCAAAATTATATATATATATAAAGTTGATATTAAAATTATAATATCAACTTTATATATATATAATTATATATATATATATAATTTTGGGTGATATATATCGTTAAAATTCTCTACAGCTGAAGCTCAACAAAACTATGTTCATGAAAAATGAACTAGTTCCAGAGGCTCCATTCACTCTCAATGGAACAAACATCTCTGAATGCAGCAGTTATGTGTACCTAGGTCGAGAAGTCAACATGATGAATGACCTAAAACCTGACCTGCGCAGGGAGGAAGAGAGTGCCACGGAATGCCTTCAAAAGCATCGAAGAAATAGCTAAAAAAGACAAAGAACTTCTGGCTCCAGGCACATCTATTCAACTCCACCATTCTCCCTGCATTAACATACGCCTTAGGAGACCTGGGCCCTATGAAAGCAGGATGAGAATGCTATTCAGCTGCTTGGAATATCACGCCTCACTCAAGTGAAAGAAGGAATCGGGAGCTCTGACCTCAATTGCTGTTCCAGAGTCAGGGCGCTGTCTCATTTGCCAAGGCATCAAAATTCAGATGGGCTGGGCATGTAATGCGATTTGGAGATGACTGCTGGACTAGAGACGTTACTGACAGGATCCCACAGAATGTCAAAAGATCATGTGGCCGCCCACTTCTTCGTCAAGAACCTGAATGAATGGTTTGCGGTTCTTTGCATTCCTGAAGCAACCAGATGCCATTGGGCTACACTGGCATGTGATAGGGTCAAATGGAAATGTTACTGGCACCCACTCGAGCAAATCGATGAATAACGGGATGTCATATGATCAAGTGATATCCTTAAAATTAGTTTATATAATATATAAACTATATATGCATTATCTAAATCATATATACTAATATATATTTATATATATGTTTATATATGTATAAACTAATATGGGGAAATATATGTACATATATTACCCAAATTTTATATATATAACATAAATATATAAAAGTATTTCTTTTGAGCAGAAATTTTCTCTGTTAGTTACATGTCAAATTAATCACTATTTTTGGTATTATTTCATCATATAATCAACAGATATTCTAAACTTAATGCTGGTTATCCTTTGAATTAGAGTAAACTTATTTTGATTTTATCTTTATCCAATTATTGTGTTCACTCAGTAGAAGGCCTATCCGCTGCAGTACTTTATCATCAAACAGTAGCATGATGAGTCTGAGAAAAGACTATGAACATACCATTTCAATTTACAGCACACACAGGAATAGGAACTGAAATTATATTTCATAAATAAATACCGCTCCACAGTGTGGTAATTAAAAACATTCAATAGGAATTGGTAGAATTTGATCTTAGTCACAAATTCGTCATTAACCAGTTATGAATTCCTAAAGTTTATGCATGATGAAAATAAAAACTATTTTTGTCTATTTTCTTCATCATATTTTCTTTATGTTTAATGTTCTGTCTTCTCTCTAAAGAAGATTATGCAATAGGAATAAAAAATGTAAAGTCTAAAGTCATTTAAAGTAGATATCAAAGGAATCATAAAGGGATCTTTTTAAATGGGAGATTGGGATGTGAAAATAAATCACAAATGCAACTTATAGGTCTAATTAGATAGCATTTCAGGACTTAAAAACAGAAATTATAATGCAAGAGAAGCTAATCTTTATTGGACTAAGATAATGGGATTTCTTCCATGTAAGAAATCCTGTGCTCATGTGCAACTTTTATCTATTCTTTTATCCAGGGAGATACTAAGTATAAACATTCCATCTGCTCCTCTCTTAGCTCTTATGCTACTGTTGAGTTTTTATTTTTTAAGGCCTCTGTTGTGGTACTGAGGCCAGAGGCAGTGAGAGGAACTGGTGCCATAGGGTTCTTGTGGCGAAGCACCAAAGTGCTCAGTCTATAACTCTTATCATTCCCTCCTAACCAGAGTACAAAAATATGAAATGGAAAAATAAAGTCATCATAGTTCTATGTAGGGAAAAATTTGATAATTGTAAACAAGGTCATGTAATAGACATGACAAAATGTAAAGGGATAAAACTTGTAGCCAAGTTTCTACGATAGGGTGAGGAATTACTATGGGGCTTTACTTTTATAAAAAAAAAAACCTACAAGTTAAATGTACCTTATTTTTTATAAAAAGAAAACTGAGACTCAGAGTAGTTAAAATAAATTCTCAAATCCATGCCAAAACAATAGTACAGTAGGTGATTGCATGTGGCCAACCCAAGTTCAATCATCAGAACCCCATATGGTTATTTCCAAGTCAGTGAGGTGTCATCCTTGAGGCAGAACTGGGAGTAAGACCTTAACACCACCAGGTGTGGTCCAAAAAGAGAAAAAAAGAAAGAAAAGAAACATCTCAAATCTATACCACTACTAAGGACCAGAGGTAACATTGAAGCAAATCCTTTTCATGCATTGCTCTGTCCCGGATATTATTCAAGTACATTTTCAGTATCAATTTATTTTATTAGACATTTTAATGAGACTCACAGACATGGGGCAGAGCTGCTACTGGCTCTCCCTGTGCCCAGTTGCTCACGAGGCGCCCAGGAGATGGTGGGTTCTAGCCCTGACCCACCACCCCAGCAGAGCCTCGCAACAAGCCAGACGACCCCCAACTCCATGAGGGCCTCCCATTTTCCACATCCGGACTTCTCTCTCATCAGAACTCCACCCAGCAGAGCAGCCTATCGCGGCCACACGGTTCATCAATAAATTCTGGACTTAGAGATGACTACAAGAATATGCTACCTGCACGCAGAGCCTGGCAAGCTACCCGTGTTGCATTTGATATGCCAAATACCAGTAACAATTATAGACCTCATTTCCATGACCTGGTGGAATGGATTGAGGCTCTTTATGTTCCTGGAGCAAGCAGATGCCCTTGGGCTCTACTAGCATGAGGCAGGACATATGGAGATGTTACTGGGGCCCGCTCGAGCAAATCAATGATGAACAGGAAGATAGTGACAGTGACAGACATTTTAATCATTATGAAAAAGTCAACTAATTTTTAGTTCTGCATAAAGAAGTGTCTTTAAAAACATTAATAGTTTGAACTATAATACTACTATCAAGGCATTGCCTTTATCCTAATGGTAAAATTAACTATGAGTAAAAAAATGTAATGATAAATCAACGTAAAAAGACTCGAAAAATGATCATTTCCTATTTTGGTTTATTTTATTGTTGTATTACCCCCCTAATTATCTGTATCAGAGGCTGATTATGAAAAAAAAAGCTATACGCTATAAAATCATATAGAATTAAATCTGAAATGAAGTAGGAGTCTTAGATCTGCGATTGATACATTAAGTAGGTGACTCTCAAATTCTAATTGCCTTGGTGAAGAACAATTTTTAGTTCATCCTTAGAATCAACCTGAGAACTGTTTTTCCCAACTGTTTTTTGAAAACTAACCATCTGACAGATATCACTCAAATCACTGAGCATACAATTATGAAAGATAAAGATTATGATCCTGTTCAACCAGAAATAACCATATACTGATAAACACAGAAATTAAAGAGCAATCCTAAATTATAAGATGGAATCTGCTATGCAAAAATGAGAGAAAAAGCGTATTTCTGTCAAGAAAACTAGCTCATATGTCATAAAAATCCAGATAAAATTGCCTAGTCCTGGGAACAGAAAGAATGCTGTGTCTTGTTATGTTAATGTAGGTGAAAAACCTTTAGCATTTCACTGACATAGGGAGATGATTTTCGACATCAGAGAAGGTGAAGCCAGATTATGTGAGTTCTCTGAAGTTAGAGTACTAATTTGACAATTTAGTCTAAAAGGTATTGAAATACTAAAATTTTTCACCTGATCTTATTAAATATTTACAGATTATATGGGGTTCTGGGAGGGAATTGGTCAAGTAGGAGCAGGAAGAAAATTCAGGAGCGCTCAGCTCCAGTATGCTGGATCAGTAAATGAGGTTGGCAGAAAAGGAACAAAAGAGAAATGAACCTATCACAGAATTTTTTTTAACAGAGTCTGTGTACGTGCTTGTGAATTTTACATCAAAGAAAGGAAAAAAGAGGGATCGGTGATGATCATTTTTACTTTTATTTTTCGTTCTGCAAGGTTGGTTGTTTGTTGGAACAGTTCGACACACTGAAGAGATGGAAGGTGAGGAGACACAAGATATTGAAGAATTCTGTTTGGAATTTGGTAAATTTGAGATGCATATTAGAAACCCCTTAGAGATATCCTCCTGATGATAGGGGAGAGATCAAGACTGCCGATACAGTTTGGGGAGTCATTATCATATAGATGAATTTGAGGCCCAGGGAGGAGATGAGAATTACCTAAAAAGAGAGGACATAAAGATCCTAGAAATGAGCCTAGGGCACTTCAAAATTTGGAGAGCAGTGTTTTTTTTCTTTAAATAAACATCTTTCTATTTAACTAGTAGATTTAATTTTAGTTTTAAAAAATAATAATGATAGTCATACCAAAGCAAAATAATCATTACTTTTTCCTTGAAAGACTATATATAAAGTTATATGTAAATTTAATTAAAGAAATATAAAGAACATAGTTATCGTTGAGCAGCAGAGTTTTGCTTAAAAACATTGTTGCTTTGTACTTGCTAGCATGTTAGTCTGTCTTTGACCATCACCTCTCATTCAGCCTTTGCAAATAATAGATTTTTGTGGTGCATGTTATCATATCTCTTCAAATTCAAAAGGAGGTATTATGTTCTATGAACTGCGCTCCTGAGTTTAAACTCTGTCAAAAAGTACAGCTAGGGGTACCTTTTTACTGAGCAATTGCCACCCGGTTTTGCTAAAATCTTCTTTAAGCAGTTCATTGAGGGAAGATGGTGCCATTTCCATCCCTAGGAACTCCCAGTTCCGAGGCACAAATGTTATTACATCAATTCCAAGGTCTGCCAGCTGCAGGTTTGAAATAGCTTCACTCAAGAAACCCAACTGTTAAATCCCAGGAAGGGAGTTCAACCCTTTATTGTCCTAAAATAAACCATTCTGTGTGGCTCAGTGAGGGGTCTTTTGATGGTGCCTTCAGAATTACCATCCACTGCGGTCTATGTAGGAAATAAAGGTCCCAGAGAAGTTTTCATGAGCAGCCTTTTGGTCTGAGGCTTGTGAACCAAATCTATTTTTGTGCTTTTTACCTGTGTGTATTTGGCACAGCCCATGATTGCTTACCCCTTTTTGCGGGAAAAAGGGGCTATTTCAATTTTGAAGAGACTAATGACTAATTCCAGAAATGCAATAGTCCCTTTTTTTTTATGTTCCGTTGCGTGCTGGTCTATAATGAATGGTAGAATGGTGGATGTGGTTTATGATTTGTGGCAACAGGTTTGGTTACTAATCTTTAAATATCTAAACACTGTATAAAATAAGATATACCTGATTGTGCAGCAAAGCCTGAGATTAAAACTGAGCTGCACAGATTCCTAACTAGAAGTCTCTTCCATATATTTAGAGCGTTGTTCTGACTACAATTTGCAATATTCAAATTTATCTTTCAAGATCTTATATGTGGTTAGTAAACATAGTGCCTGGCAAGGAGAATCAACGTATGTTACAGTCAAAACTGCCTTCTATATCTTACTCTTGCCACTTGCAAGACATAGTATTCCCAACCTGACTTCAGGTTTGATGTCGTTATTTGAAGATATTTTTCCATGTGTTGCTGCATGGGCTAAAATTTCTTGGGAGCCGTTCCTCTGTGCCTTTAGTCCCTATTTTTTTCCAAGTTTTCCTGTTAGCTTAGTTCCATGGTTCTCCTGTCTGGAAGGTAAGCACAGTTTCATGTCTGAGTCCAGAAATCCAAAATCCTATAGGGAAGGAAAAGAATAATCTTTGTCCCTTCAGAACATTCCTCTCAATTCACTTTGAATGAAAATGAATCCTATATTTCTCTAACATACAAACATGAATGCCATTCCTGACTCTCTATTACATTTAATAAAAATAATTATGAAATGGATGATTTTTGCTTTTACTATTCTTATAATTTTCATACTTTTTAATGGGACTTGTGTTTTTCTTTGTGGATTAAGTGACTTAAAACAAGAAAGGTCTTAAGTATCTTTATTTTTTTTTCTTTTTGCATCCTTATCTCATTGACCTTTCCAAATAGTGTGGTGAACTGTCTTATGTTTTCCATACTGCCCTCCACATCTGTGCCTATTTTCAACTCTTTACAAATAAAGAAGTTAATAAAAGAAAAGGGAACTTTGATGCTACTAACTCTTAAGCAATTTAAGCTGTGACTTTACTAACCTTAAAGTAAATGAAGCCAGATCCAGTAGCTGCACGATCAAATGCTATTACAGGATAATTTAGTCCAATTGACTATTACAGTATGTAGGGGAAAAGTGAATTCTATGCACATTGAAGGTTTTTCTACTCTGGAAACTTAAACTGCTGAATACCCATGGTCCCCATTGAAAATATTTCAAATATACCTAAGCCTTCTCTGTGGGTGAGGGTTAAACCTGTTGATTTTTTTTTTAAAACAGTCTCAAACTGAGACCTCCCATCCTCCCTTGTTCTTATAATTTTAATTTCAAATATTGCATTAGAGCACGCCAAAATTACTTCCTTGCTTGACTTCATTGTTTGCAAGATTCTGAGAAAAAAATGGTAGGCATATAATTAAGGTTCATGTATATGGTAACTTTATAAATCAATAAGAATGGAGCTGTAAATATTTTACTTCATGGATAAGTGCTAAAAGTTTTATATCTTTATGGAAATATCTTAGTTTCAGCCACCCAGTAAAAATGTGGAAACTGTATAGAATGCTTATTTCATAGTCAAACAAATATATACCCTATTACTACTATTTTCTAAGTCACTGAGCACGGATCTGCAAGCACTGAAAAGTCAGCATGTGTTATGAAAGCATGCAAAATAAGATAAATTATAAAACATGGTTACTAAGTTCCATGGTACTAGAAAATACAGGTTAAAGAGGTGTATAAAAATACATTGTATTATCGAGCAAATCGGCGATGAAGGGGGAAGACAAGTGACAGTGACAGTGATCCACAAGGTAGGGAGGAAGGACAAGGTGGGGAGAAAGGAGTGGAGAAAGGGTAAGACTAAAATATAATAAAACTTTTTTAAGAAAAAACTGATCGTGAAAATGTTTAAAACACATTTCAAATAGCAATAATAAAACTTAATTTAAGATAATTTGTTAGTAAATTCAGGGTTTATATGTTTACTGAGCATATTTTCATTAAAAAAGATAAGGAAAATTTTAGATATCCATTCTAAACTAGCATCATGAATAATTTATGATTCAGAAACAAAATTCAGCTCTTAAAAATCTAACTCTAAATAAAGCAACCTCTTTTCAACTGATCTATATTTGTCCCAAAAACATTTTCTGATACAAGCCAGTAGTAGGTTATTTACTACTAGTGTAAAACAGAAAGATGCATCTTTGGAAATAACCTCTTTTGCTTCTTCAAACTAGAGTTATTCCCTCATTTTGTTCAGATATTGGATAAAGTAGACTTAGCTCAACCTACAATAGGTCAAATACTTAGGAGTTATTTTAAGTCTCTGCCTGGAGTGTTACAGGTGTGGCTGTGGTGCCCAGCTGCATAGGCAGGTGGTAGACTAGTAACAGACCTGTCTATGCAGGCTCTGCCCCATGGGCCCTGGTTGGTTGACATAGAAAAAGGCTGGGCCCTTGGAATGAACCCAGAGCCAAGCAGAACTTGGGAAGCTACCCATGGTTATTTTTGCCTATCCATCATCCATCGCCACATGTTTAACTTACCAATCATTTACTGTTTTTCCTCACACTACACAGTTCTAAGAACATTGAAGTTACTCTTTACCTCTAGAGCCTTAGTTTGCAAAAATACATGAAATTCTCACTTTTGTTACTATTAGTTCTTTTTATTCTACTCCATAGAAAACAGCCATAACTTGGTTGCTCTAAGGGATCTCTCTGTTTTTATTCCATTCATTTTCCATCTTTCTGCTTTTCCTCATAATTTAAGACTGGCAGATTTTCATTTTAACCTAGAAATATCACTTGAAATACAATAATCTGGCAACAAAGTCTTACACTACTTCTTTACTAACTTTTTGAATCTCCAAAATGTATACTTTATATATGTGTGTGTGTTGCGTGTGTTTATCATATATGACAATAAATACACACATATATATATATAGATAAATGCACATATAAACACACCCATCTTATATTTATACATAAAACACATATGTATAAATATAAACAGAAAGAATTGCATCTATATATCATATATCCAAATTCATTTATAGCAAGATGTTTATAAGTAAAATGACACTATCCTCACTAATTTGCTTTGGTGAAATCATTCTCTGCCCAAACCATCATAACTGTAAATGAGATTTGGGGCGTATTTTTCTGCTCTGACGAAAAAAAAACCAAAATTTATGTGTATAATCACTGACAAGATTTCTAACTTTTGTAAACAAGAAGCTGGTAAGTATCCACCTTAATAGCTATGCAACTAGTATGTACTGCTTTTATCTTTGTTGTCTTTTGTAGTGTTGTATCAGCTACTTATGATGCCCTCATTACACTTATCATCATTACCATTAGATTCAGATCTTCTGACTTTAACTAAAAAATTTCATTTCTTGAGGCATAAACACCACTGGGTCTATGACTACATCACCTTCTGTATTAACCAGAAAGAGAATTAAGACAAGGGAATGTGTGATTTGAAAGAAAGACTAAATGGAGTACTTATTTAAACATGTTTTAAAATATGTTTGTCTACTTGACCTAACTACTAAACAAAAATGCAATAAGAAGGCATTTTAACACCATTAGTATTTGGATTCTGCCAGAAAGCTCCTTGTTTTATCCCCCTTAGGCTGTACTGATGAAACTACCTAAAAATGGGGTTTAATAGCACTTAATTCATTTTAAATGCTAAAGCAACCAGTAAAGTGTATCAGATGAAGGGAAAATTAGACTCTAGAGGGTAAAGAAAGTATTTCAGCCACGAATTCCTTGCTTATGTTTAAAATATGTCATGCTTTCTCAGATTTGTGGTGAGAGCTTGTCTTTCACCAGGTCCTGGGTTCTGATTGACATAACTTTCCCCAAACATCAGTGATGTTGCTGATTCCACTGGCTCCATTTTCTAGACATGGCACTCAATCTTACCTACGATATAACGATATTGGGAATCCTGGTAGTAGGGGGTGACAGAAGCTGATAAAAAATTCTTCCCCTGAATAAAGTTAAGAACCTTAAATTCAGAATGCAAACTGTTCAGGGATAGATGTTTAGTAGTTTTTTGGAGAGACTGTTTAAGAAAACATTAAAGATTATAGTAGACAAGTTATTACTGTAGTTTGAGGTCCTGAAATTTATTACTGATAGTATACATCATTTCATCAGTTGGATCAGTGATATTTTCTCTGAAATTGATGAAGGTTTGGGGGTGATTATGAGGGAAAAGGGTTTCTCAGAGACCAGAAGACCAGAATAAGAATCTCTGTGGGTGAACTTCCCTCATAAAGACTGTTCAGAGACAGAGCAATTTTTTATAGTAACTGCATTGGCAAATATTTTTGTGTTTGGTGTGTTAAGCTGTACCTTCCTAGAAAAAGGCTATGTTAAGTTTGTGAACGTCTTTACTGAGGTTATCCCAAAGAAAACAATAGGAATTTGATGAGTGGTTTGAGGACTCACTTGTATAAATTCTTAAGTGTACCTACTTACCTTGTGTGCTTATGTGTGTGTATTCAAGAATGTGTTTATGCATGTATGAGTGAAGATAAAATATCAGGCATTTTATACAATCTGGAGAAATTAATAATTGAATCAAATGTGTGTATGTGTATGTATGTTTGTATGTCCTTTCTGTTGGCTTTTATTTTAGCATGTTAGAATACTTGATTTCTATGCAAATATCTTATCATATATGTAGTTTTTTTCTTCCTTTTTATTTAGTAACTCAAAAGAATTTTATAGGAGTTAAGTCACTTGTCTAGTACACAAAGAACTCCATATTCGATCTCTGGCATACTATATGGTGCCTCCAGGTTCATCATGGGTGATCCCAGGGCAGAGAACTGGCGAAAACATGAGCACTGCCAAAATAAAATAAAATAATATTCATTTAAGGAATTTAGAGACATGTGAGGAGGAAAGAGAGAAATCAAGGGAGGGACATGTGTTCAGAAAACATGGATTTCTTTAAAGAAAAGAAAAAATCAGATAATCGAAGCAGATGTGTATTCAAAAGAAAGATACACATGCTCAAGAAAGGACAAAGTTGCATAAGAAAAGTCTCTAGCTAGTATTGCTGATGTTATCTCTCTGCCCAATACTGTTGGGGCCCTAGAGAACAAACAGGAAATGTCTACGATTACAGTTCAATAATATTCATACTTATAGTAGGAAAAATATTAAATATCTGGAAAAAATGAAAAGACCTGTATCCTAATATTTGAGATCTAAGATCTTCCATAGGGGATAACAAACCTTTAGCTGAGTCTCAAAGTAAGAATGATATTAAAGTGAATTTCATTTTAATCAAAGTCAAAGAGTTTAAACAAAAGGAAGAGGCAATTTAAAGTTCAGAGGAAAAAAGGAGGCTATGACAAGGATTTGCACTTCTTGAGCCTGCCTGGAACTCGCCATTTGCATGGGGTGGGGCAGAAAATGGGATATTAGAAAGGTGAAAAATGCTGGCTTTGGTGTATGGAATAGGAGTTATCTGTGGTAGAAGAACTGGAAAGCACTTTCTTATCTCCCTTTGTGGAAACTAAATCAGTTTTCAGTTTCTCATGTGTAAAATAAAGTATTCAGACTCTGCAATCACAAGGAACTTTTCAGCTTTAAGATTCATGATTCTATGAATTTTTGGTAACTTGCAATGAAAACATGAAAGTATTCATGAACATATGAATCAACATTTTTTTCTGCAGGAGAAAACAATTCCATTATCTAAGATATATGTTTGCAAAACTATTTTGCTATTAGATACAATGTTTCACACACATTCATTTGAATTAACTTTTTAAAAAATATTGTTCATTTTGACACAATGGAGAACAATTAGAAAGTGTAAGTATTTTACTATTTATATATTTTTATTCATAGCAGAAAAGTAAAGTCTTTGAACTTGTGCTTAGAATGTACGTAGCAAAATAAAATATTAGTTGAAATTATCTTCCTAAGTAAGACACAAGATTTTTTTAGCAGAAATATAATGTGAATATTAAAGCTTTATTTTTATCAGTATAAAGCGGTCAGGAAAATCTAATTTGGGGAAGCATCTATATTAAAATAAGAAATCAACTTATCAATTTGTAGCATTTTCTGCTTCTCAAGAGAATTTCATGTATGCCACTTTAGCTTATCACCATTTTAATCATTTAACAAAATGTCAATAAATATATGCCAATTTAGGCATAGATATGTACAAGCACACAGACATAACTTGATATTTGTTGTTGTTGTTGTTGTTACTAGAAGTCTGTATTTGTCCTTTAAGGGAATTAAGTAGCTAGTTTAATTATTTGAGTATTTAAATTCAAATGGATATAAAAACTAGAGAAACTGAATTCATTAAATTAAATAGTATTGCAATGGCAGATGCGAGATGAAATTCAGAATACTATTTTGAAGTATTCTGCATTCATATCATATAGACTAGATGTTTTCATAAAATCAGTCTCTGTAGTTGTAATAAAGATGAGCAATCTCATTCATTCAATAAGTATTTGTACACTTACAAATTTCTTTGTCTTCTTGGAAGTGTGTGCTCATCTCTTCTCATTTTCGGATGATATTACTAGTTTCTTTGTTGCTGAGCTTTGTGAGAGATTTTAATATCCCAGATATTAATCTTTTTTACTTATCTAGGGCATGGCCTTGAAACAAAAAAATGTAAAGATAGGAGTTTAGATATATTTTTGATAACAACCAACTCAGAAGAGCTAAGAGGAATATTATTGGTGATGGAATTTCATTTTTCAGAAGCCAGTTTGTTTTTATTGCTGTTGGCATGGTTTACTTTTATTTTATTGGCAAAGCCTAATTTTGGGGTTGGAAGTGGAGAGTTGAAAGTAACTTGGTTATTCACTGAAGTGAAAGTATACAGAACTGAAGAATGACCAAGGTCAATGGGTGCCACTAATGTCATTGTGGCTAATGGCAAAGATCTACCCTTCTAACAATTTACCTAGATGAGTGGTACAAGCTCCCTCCGCAGGTTTAAGGCTGATTAGAACTTAACATTTCACGAGCATTACTTTTCCTTCCCTGTGGTTACTGCTGTTTCCCACCCCACCCTCATCCCATATCTCTTCACTGTTTACTGATGCAGATATCAGCAGGTAAAGGAAAGTTTGCAGAGCTAGTTATAGAATCAAAAAGGGGTCAAAGTGGGTGAAAAGGGGTCAAAGGATTACAAATCATCTCAGAAATTATAGGGCAGTTAAGAATAATAATTCAGATGATAACTGGAAGAATTTAAATTAGGGTTGGCAATTTAAACAACATTTGGTCTCTTTCCTTTGAAACCTAATTCCGGCTCTTTCCATTCTTCCTTCTTCACTGTTCTCTCTATTCTTTTTGTACTGTTTTTGTTCTGTCTTGTCTGTACTCTTTCCTTCATCTCCCCCTTTATTTGTTCACCATAGAAATAAGATTTAATTTGCTTTAGGAATGTAAAGCTGTGAAAAGAGTCTCTGCTGAGATTCTCTTTCATGTTAATGGACACCATACAGTAGGTTCTACAGAGTTCTCTGAGAAACTCATGATTAACCAGTGTTTGTAATCAGCTCAAGGCCAGCAAGCTGTTTCCAGATGTAGCCCTTTCCACACACACACACAGTACCCTTCATTCCCGCTTGCCTGTGACCTTACAACAAAGAGTAATTCTGCTGAGCTGATCCTGGAACTTTGCTTGACCTGGGAGTTTTACACAGACACGTATGGATGTATTCTCGTGTTTATCTGTGCTGTCTGCCCTCCAATCTTTGCTACTCAGCCTTTGCTCCTTGACTGCTTGTATGTCCCACTGGAATGGCACATAAGTACTTTCCATAATAAGAAAAAAATCATTTCATATATGAGTTGTCAAATTCTGAAGGCTTGGGTCAGCTCAAGGTTGCCATCAATTGTTGGGCACTGGCTCATTTCATGGTGGAATATCACTTTTTCCTATTTCAAATGAGGTGGCAGCTGGAAGGAATTGGCAAGGGTACTCTTCTTTCCTCCTTGTGGGAGAGATTAAAAAATTAAAAAGGAGCGTGAAAGAGAGAGATACCTTCATGAATCATGCAAGTTGTTTCCGACCATGCCAAGGAAATTATCTTCTCTACACTACCATCAATAACATTGACCTTTGGCATAAAAAGCAGGTCAGCTTATATCTATATCCCATTAAAAGGCATCATCTTACAATCATTTCTTCAGTACTATTAAAGTCGTGTCAAAAAGAATCATTGACTTATTGTCAAACACATCCAACCTTCCACATTAATGTACCTAGAGACACCTCACTAATCAGCAGGCAAATATTGCAAGACACTGAGGGAAGCCCAGGAAGTCAGAGGGGAAGAAGATCTCTGTTCTTACCCTCCCCAACTGGCCTCTCTCTGCACAGTGTCACAGCTTATTTAGTTTAGTATATTATTCCTGTGTAGTTAGGAATGGGTAACACCTCTTCACTTTGATTTTAACAATGTGTTAGCTGCTGAAGTTCGTAATGTTTCTAGCATAGCCTGGACACTTTTAGAAATGCAGAATCTTAAGCCTTGTTCTTGGGCTAATACATTAGAATCTGCATTGTGGCATGATCCCAGGTTATACGCCTAGATTGTCTCATGATCTTGTTTTAGCTGGGATATGTCCATGTGACTTTTACTGATGTTCACCTCTAAAGTTTCTAGGGACAATAATGATGCCGGACATCTATATGCTATGTTTTATGAACAAATAAATATTAGCTAATGAACAGATAAATAGTTAAATAAATAATTTTCCTAATATCAAACTTGTTTTGTTTTGCTTTGCAACCGTGTCGGCAGTTCTCAAGTGTTGACTCCCTGACTCTACATTCAGACATCACTCCTTGAAAGGCTCAGGGAAGCTTGTGGGATGTCAGGGATTAAAGCAAGCGTTGCTATATACAGGGCAAATTCCTGCTATTCTGTCTATCCATATCCTGCTCTTCTGTCTATCCAGTCCCTGAGATCAAATTCTTTAAAAGATAAAGTCATGAGATTCAAAGATTTTCATTTAACTTACAACTCTCTAGTTTATGAAATGTTTTGTACAAACCTGTGTCCTGGTCACATCCTAAAAGGGAGCCACAATCCAAAAAGAGTATCTGGCTTCAAACAGAATTTTAATTAAAAACAAATTGCATGTCTCTTTTAGTCTTCTACAAAATGTGGGCAGTTGAGCACTAAAACCCAAGGTCTCATGAGTAACTCTGGTTATAATGGAGGGATCACAACTAAAAACAAATTTCGGTGATCTCTTTAGTAGGACAATGAGTTCAATAATCTTTTTATGTGTAAATAATGAATTATAATAAGACAATCAACTAACTATGTACTGAGCAGTGCAACTTATAAGGAAACATGGAGAAAAGAGAGTGAAAATGTAGAATATCTGAGAAAGTAAGTAATAGGAAAAGTTAATTTTCCAAAGAGATGCATAGTTCATGGAAGAGAGAAAGCAAAGAAGACTTTTCTTTTCCCATGATTATTTTGTCTGTACATTATCATATTACATTCTACCTTATCACCTCATGCATGACAAATAAGATCATCTGAAGAGTCAACCGTTGAATGTGCAATGCTTTTTATTTTCCTAAATAGTGACTTTAACTCTGCAACCAAAGCTGAAACGTACATATTTTCATTTTCTCCATTTCTTGTTTTCTCTTGCACCATTACCTCCCCTAGTTTTTCACATAGAATCATTCATTCCTTGACAACTTATAGCAGTAAAACATAAAAAGAACTAACAGTTACTTCTAGGGATTAAAATCAGAACTTTTGAAAGATAACACAGGTATTCCGGCATTCACCTATATAAATAAGTATAAAGTTCATTTGATTTGTAAATAAAAGTAAAATAATAAGTGTGGAAGATGAATGCTGATTTAAAAACATAAAATATATCTTTTTAGAAAAGATTAAATAGCTGTATTTTGGAGAGGAAACGTGGAAGGAAGGAAGGAAGGAAGGAAGGAAGGAAGGAAGGAAGGAAGGAAGGAAGGAAGGAAGGAAGGAAGGAAGGAAGGAAGGAAGGAAGGAGGAGGGAGGGAGGGAGGGGAGGAGGGAGGGGGGGAGGGAGGGAGGGAGGGAGGGAGGGAGGGAGGAAGGAAGGAAGGAAGGAAGGAAGGAAAGAAGGAAATCTTAACACTTTTTGTTGCTCAGTAATTGAAGTTCTATGTTGATATTGCACAATCTGAACAATTATTGTTGACTGAATTGTTTTATCTCATAGAAAAATGAAGCAGCAGTCTACAAATGAGTTGGATTCACATACATACAGACACATAGGAAGTATGAATGAATACATGCTTACGAGAGACTTCAAAGACCCACATTAAAAACAATTGAATGCTTTTCAAACTTACTGGTTCTACTCATGAAACACTTTTCCCATTATGTAGCTCCCGGTAAGGCAAAGGCAGCAGTGAAAACAAAAATAACAAACAAACAATAAAACAATGAATAGCAAATCTGATGTTTTCTAACTCAGGAAGCTGCAGTTGATTTGAGATGTGACAGAACACATAAACTGCTTCAATTTTAGTCAAAGCAAAATCTTCCATCTTAGCCTTTGTATATTCCCGGCCTCACACATCACAGTTACACACCAAAGCCCTCAGGGGCGAAGGCTTAGATCAGTGTCAAAGCACTTATATTTTAAAAAATACCCTGGAAATGCCAGTTCTACCCCAGCTAGGATCACTTCCCTATGTCCTGCAGTTAGGGTTGTCAACATCAGTAATATACATGACGTTTGAACTTCTTCCAAGTGACTTACCCACACACTTACTCTCCTAAAAAAAAGCTGTGTCTGCCCACCTGCTGTTGAAGTATGAAGACGACACGACTCTACTGAAATAAAAGTCATAGAAAAAACAATTTTGACCTCCATCTGTGCAAGACCAGTGCTACAACTTCTAATTTATTTTGTTAGCTGATGTGCTAGAGTAAATCATTAATTTGTGACATTGCTTTTAGCATAATCAGATACTTAGAGAAGTTTTATTTAACTTTTGCTTTTTGTTTTAAGGAGAGAGTGTTCCCAGGTGGTGCTTAAGGGGGCCAGAACAATTTTAAGATTTTAGTTTAATGAAATAGCTTAAGAATACAGCTCTCCAAATGGTTCTTAGAGTGATGAGGAGGCTAAGGTTACTTATCAGTGTTTGGTAACCTCTGGAGGTACATGTAGTCCCGAACTAGGGTGAGTAAACCCTTTAAAATGCATTGGAAGATTTTAGACTCTTATGCTCCCTGGTATTTTGGAAATAATCATAATATAGCATGTAACAATATTTTTGTACCTAATAGCTTGATAGTGATAAACATAGTTGTGATGGTATGTATAGAATAAATTGAACTAATGTTCGAATATTAATGCTTTCTCTCAGATAAAAAGAAAGCAATATTAAGCTTCCATGAGAAATCTTATGTATATCTTTTTGTGGCTCTACATTGGTTAGTCCTTTTATTATTTGTCTGGCTCAGTATTTATTTAACTTTTGATAACGCATCCATATATTATGTTTTCTTTTGGAAGGGGAGATTTTGGGCCACAACTGGCAGTGCTAATTGTTTACTCCCTGGCCCTGTACTCACAGGCTATATGTAGTGACAATAACTGAACCAATGTTAACCAAATGCATGGAAGGCACATTACTTCCTGACTGTCTCCCAACTCTCATACAAGTATTTTCTTTGTTGCAAATCAGGAATATTATGAGGTTAAGATAAATGGAACTTGAAATTTTGCCTGTTTTAATTTCCACTCTGAACGGAATATGTATATATATATTATATAAATATATTAAAGGGTAAATCATATACATAATATTTAAAAAATGAAACACCAACTCAAATTTAATATTTATCCATGAGTAAAGGAAGTATTAAATACAGGCCTTATAATTTAACTCCAATGCATTTATTGAAATATATTGAAAAAACCTGATCTTTCCTCTAAGTTTCATTAGTAAATGCTCAAGATGAGAGCCTTCTACTGAGAGTATACTTACTACATGGCAGAGCCCTGGCAAGCTACCCGTGTTTTATTTGATATTCCAAAACTAGTAACAATTATGAACCTCATTTGCATGGCGTGAACAAATGGTTTGAGGCTCTTTCTGTTCCTGGAGCAGGCAGATGCCCTTGGGCTTCACTTACTTGTGACAGAAAGTATGGAGGTGTTACTGCTACCCGCTGGAACAAATCGATGAACAACAGAAAGACAGTGATACAGTGACAGTGATTGAAAAAGGTTCAGAAAGTTTTGAACTTTCCATGGGTTTTTTATCTTATAAAAATATTTTACTTTATACATCATTAAAATGAATACATAATTAGAACCAAATTTAAAAGGAACAGTTGAGAGATCTATACAACAAAAATATTAAGGCATGTTAAAATAAATAGGTGACACAAAGGAAAGATAATATATCCTAATGGTTAAATAATTACAATTGTTTAAATGCTTCTCTTATTCAAAGGATTACATATAAAATAAGAAATATTTAACAAAATTGTTAAACTACCTTCAATAAAATGGAGTGAATATTCATTTCGTATGGAATTATAGCAGGTCTCAATTAGTCAAAAGAATTCTTGAGAATAAAGAATGAAGGCATCATAGACATTTAATCCAACTGCACTGTAAAACAATAGTAATTCAGTCTGTACAGTATTGGAATTAAAGTAGTCACATATCAATGGCAATGAATTGAGAGCCCAGAAATAGATTTACACCTATAGGGACAATAAGGCAATGAGAAAGAAGTTATAACATGCGATGCAGAAAGGAACATCTTCTTAACAAATGGCGTTGTGCAACTAGACAAACACATACAAAGAATGAAATTAGATAGCTACCCCACAGCTACACAAAAACATTAATTTGAGCTGACTATAGACTTGAATGCAAACCATAGTCTTACCACACATAGATTAAAGTGTAGTCATTATATTCCATGGTTTTCTCCTTAAATATATCTTTAGGGATTTGATTTCAATGAAACAGGAATCAAAATTTTTAAATTAAAAATGAGAATATATCAAATTATGCCCTATGGAAAAAAGTTAGCCACCAAGATTCTGACAACTCAAAGAACACAACAAAGAAATCCAATCCAGAAAAGAGCAGGACATCTTAAATGGACACATCCTTAAAGATAACCAAACATGCAATGGAAAAGACAAATTTTCCAAATTATACAATTTTTTTTTTAGAAAACGAATTAGAAACATCTCTTGTTGAGAGTAGGGTCAAATAGCTACTTTGTTGGAAGGAATATGAATTAAGGGGCTGTTCTATTAAATATAATGTGAGGGCTGGAGAGAAAATACAGTCGGTAGGGCCTTACATGGGGCCAGCTCATGCTCAGTTCTGACTTCCGTAGGATTTAGAAATTGTGCTTTAAATTAACTTTCCACAGAATATAAAAATTCTGATTTGAAAAGATATACACCCTTTATATTTCATTACAGCATTATTTCTAATAATCAAGAACTGGGAACAAGGCAAATGACCATCAGCAGTCTAATCAATCAAGAAGATAGAATACTGCAACCATGAACTTTTTATTGTGTCAGAAGATAAAGCACAACCTTGAGTTTTCTACATGATGGAACTGTAGAGGTCATGCTAAGTGAAAAAATGAGTAGAAATACAAATACCAGATAAGTTGCTCACAAATGAATTATAAAGATCGTACTAAAGGAAAAGATGAATAATAGAATAATTAATAGAAAAATATATTTACACAGGCAGAGTATTTAAAAATATGGTAAAATCTTCTGGGACATCAGTTAGTAGATGACCATTAACTAGAGTGAATGGAAGAGTTATATTTCATGTGAGAAGAAGCATCAACAATGGGAATTTCTTAAATGGTAATGTGGATAGTAAGAGAAGGAAAGAAAAGAATGTTATGACAATTTTCTATTAATCTACACATTTTGTATTTTAAGGGGTTCTTCTGTCAGTTTAGTTATAATTAACATGTTGATTTGTTCCCGAAAAGCATCTATAACCAACTCTACAAACGATATAGAAGTTATATGGAACTCCAGTAGAAAAGAAACAACTAAGACTGTAATTTTTTAAAATTTGTTTGGGGGCCACAACAGACAATGTTCAGGGCTTACCCTTAGCTCAGCTATCAGGAGTAATTCTGGTGGACTCAGGGGACCATATAGGTTTCTGGGAATAAAACCATGCCCGCTGCACCCTGGGCAAGTCTTACTTGCTATGTTTACAGCTAACGATATCTGCAATTCTTATATAAAACAATGATAATAGAATTTCTTGAAATCGCAATGGCAAAGAGCTTGTGGAGGGAGAGTCATTTCAGTTTTCTACTCGGCTATTCTCCTAATCTTTGTTCTTTTATGTCTGATCTTATTTTTCTTTATTCCTTGATTTTACAAAATCTTATCAGTTTAGTTTTCTTCCTGTATTTATCTGCTTTAATGGTTTCTACTACTTTGTTCTTTCTATTACTTTTTTCTTTTGTATGGTCTTGTTCATGTGCACTTCCCTACACTAATAAATGCTACTCAGTCTAAAAGTCTCTTTTTTAGAACTGATTGACACCCACTCCCCTCTTTACTTTCGTTTCATTTCCTGAACTAAAGAAACTAGGTGCAACAACTAATTTACCGTTGGGTAGATATTTCATATAAGCAATTTAGTATAGTCACAAAGGTTGGATGTCTTTGAATCTTCTCTGTATTTCACAGGCAAACAGATAGAGCTAAGAGATGGAAACAAACATAGCTCACTGTTACTGTTTTATTAAAGGGATCCAGGAAACGATCATAACTATCTTAGAAAGGTATGACTTGGAAGACAGAATGGATGATATATTAAATTGGCAAGTAGATACAATGTTTACTTTGTAAGCACTATAAAAGGCATAGCTGCTTTGTGTCCAGCTAATATTTTAAAAGGTTTTTCTACTACTGGAAGTAATGAGACATTTATTAACATTACTTAAACACCAAAACAATTCTTTAAGGTAGGCATCATAGTTTCCATTTTAGAAATGAGGAAAGTGAAACTCAAGTACCTTTCCCTCAACTAAATATTTAGTAATTGGTGAAACTTAGGTCTTAATACACATTTATTAAGCTTGAGAGAAGATTTAGTTCTTCCACTCCTAAGTTCTCCTATTCTCTCATTATACTACTCTGATCATTTTTTTTAAAAAATTAATCCTCTACTTGGTGACTTCAAACTGGTATAATCAATCATTTGATGAACCAAATAATTGCTTTTGCTCTCTCATTTACTTTAATTATGGGCGACATTGGGTAACACTAGTTCATATTTGTCAAATGTGAAACTAAAATAAAAAACTTTAAAAACCTATTTTAATTTTAAAGTAACTCCATTTGAATTATCTCTTGCTTCTCAAGTTGAATTCCCTTGTTACTTCTATTTGTCACTGATCATATTGTTCAGTCAAATTGTCTACATCTTGATGGTGGATCCTATATTTTACTGACATTTTTACACAGAAATTCATAATGCTGTTAAGAAAATTATTTGTATTATAAAATTTTAACAATATAGTATCTATCTGCTTGGGGAATGTGACAACATGTTCATATACCTACTGTTATTTAAATCAAGTGTATATTTAGAGTAATATAAAATTTTATAAATTGTTATGATATCATCAGAGCCTGGAATGAATGTTTTACTCCTGGAAGTACGGTTCCGTCTAGTCATCAAAATATTTTAACGATGCATCCATGTATTCTAGCATCAAAGAGTTTGAAACATTTTAAATTTGAAATATATTCAGAATAAATGGGACTTAAAATAGGATATAATGTAGGAATCAAAATAAATTACAAAAAAATTTGTATACTATAGAGTTTCAGGCGGCAAATGAATGTGGACTGAGAAAGGAACATGATGGAATTGTTGATGGGAGCTAAAGGTAAACAGTGGCCCGATACAACGGCCACGCCCAAAATGTATTTAACTTTCCTGCTGAAAATGAAAGCATAGTGTGAAGGGGAAATTCTGAGAATAAAGCTATGAATTTTACTTTAAGACAGAAACATCACAAAAGTTTTCAAAATCCTTATAAGACTAATTTTCAAAAAAATTTAAGCAATTAATTTGTTAATACCTTCTTTCTTTTCACAGTAAAAGAGAGAAAAGTTATTTATTGCTAATATATTCTTTGTAATATCTGATCACTCCATTTTCCTTCTCTCACTTGAGTGAGGTGTATTATCCAAAGCATGCTCTTTTGATTACTCTTTGAGAGACCTGGATAGCATTTTCATGCTGCTTTTGTAGGGCCTAGGACTCTGAGTACGATAATGCAGGGAGACCGGTGGAGTCGAAGAGATGTGCCCAGAGCTGGAGGTTCTTTTTTTTTTTTTTTTTTATTTATTTATTTATTTATTGCTTTTTGGTCACGCAGGCGATGCTCTGGGTTACTCCTGGCTCTGCACTCAGGAATTACTCCTGAGCGATACTCGAGGGACCATATGGGATACTGGGGATCGAACCCAGGCCGGCTGGGCCGGCGCGTGCAAAAACAAGCGCCCTACCCGCTAGGCTTATAGCTCAGCCCCTGAGCCTGGAGGTTCTTTATCGTTTTTAGCTATTTCTTCGATGCCTTTGAAGGCATTCCATACTGCTCTCTTCCTCCCTGCGCAGCTCAGGTTATAGGTAGCTCATCATGTTGACTTCTCAGCCTAGGTACATATAACTGCTGCATTCAGGGCGTTTGTTCCATTAAGAGTGAATGGGGCCTCTGGAACTGGTTTGTTTTTCATGGGCATTGTTCATGAACATTGTCCCAACCTCCATTGATGATCAAGAGTCAGGGATGCTGTCTCGTTTTTCAAGGCATCAAAAAATCAGATGGACTGGAAATGCTCTTGTACGAATTTGGAGGCCGATGGCTGGACTAGAGCCATTACCGACTGGATCCCACAGGATGTCAAAGATCATGTGGTCGCCCACCACAAGGTGGTCAGACTTCTTTGTCAAAACCCTGGGCAGACGGTTTGAGGCTCTTTATTTCTGAAGCAAGCAGATGCCATTAGGCTACACTGGAGTTAATAAGGTCCAATGGAAATATTACTGAGTGCTCGCTCGAGGACAAATCCAATCAATAATGAGATATCAAGTGATCAAGTGATCTAATAACTGCAGTGCCTCTCTGTATTTACGACAGGTGGCAGACAGCGGACAAACTTGTCTACACCCAGGCCTCTATCCTGTGGGGACCTGGTTGGTTAGGTGGAGGTCTGACATAGAAAAAAGACTGGGCCCCCTGAGCTGAATTCAGAGCCATGGCAGAGCCTGGCAAGCTACAAGTGGTGTATTTGATATACCAGAACAGTAACAATGATGGACCTCATTCCCGATGAACATTGCAGACGCCTGCTCTAAATTGTTGGCCAAAGGGAGACAAGTGACAATTAGCCTAATCACTAAGAAACCTGAGATTATCTGAAGTAATAGAGATCACATGTCCAGATTTTATTCTAGAAAAGTGATATAAATTCTTCAAGAAGTAAAGATAAGTGCTTAATCTTCTATTTTTTTTTGACACTCAGAAAATTCAAACCACATTTTGTTCTTTTCCTGTTTAGATTGGCAAAATGAATGAGTGGACATCAAGGTCGTTATTAGGGGCAGGAGAAGCAATATCTGAGATAGGCTCTTGCCTGACATAAAGCAACACAAGTTTAATCCTTTGTATAACTTACAGTTCTGAGGACTCCCAAATTGACCTCTGGATAAAATCAAAGAATAGCAACTAGAGTACTCTAGTACCCTGGGGAATAACACCGTTACCCACAAAATGTATATACTAGTCTTTCCTGATCAATTAAGAATAAGTTACAGTTAAAAGCGCTATTACTTTCACTATTAGCCAATAAAATAAAATAAAGTAAACAGATAATTTGTAAAAGGATGAAATTCAAAATCTATTCAGAGATCCATAGTTTTATTTCAAAACATTTGAAGTACTTAGGGATTTCTTTCCTTGTTTGCACAAATTTTGGCCATAACATTTTGAAAATGTAAGCTTTAATAATTATTGCAAGGATTATGACATTATAATAGAAGAAATTATAAATGCAAATGATGTATGCTAGCAAAAAAAAGACAAGATGTTTGGGGACTTTGGGTGGTTCTATATATGTTTTAAGATGTTTAAATATAAGTTTCAATTCCGAAAGGAGTCCCTAAAGGAATACTCACATTCATAGTTCTGAGGTTTTTAAGTCTACTTAACTTCTAACTATTTTTCTGCCATGGGCCTTCTCTATGTTGGGGAGGGGGCAGTCTCAGCTGGAAAACCTGGGAAGTGTATAACCTAGGTTCTTTTCTCTGAAGAGGCCCACACTCCCCCTCAACCCCCAGATCTATGGTTTTTGCTAAGAAAAGTTTCATTTATATTATATTTTATGGTACATAAGTTCCCCTTGTGTTTAGGCACCACATGTTTATTCTGTAGCTTTTTTGTAGGACAAGGAATGTTTAATACCTTGACTACACGGATGCTACAATAAATAGAGGTATGTATGTATATTTTAATTAGTGCTTTTTGTTCTTTAGATCCTTATCACTCTATCTCTGTCTCCCGTTTCATCATCGATTTGCTCAACGGGCACCAGTAATATCTCCATATTGACCTGTCTCATGCAAGTAGAGCCCAATGGTACCTGCTTGCTCCAGGAACTATAAAGAGACCTCAAAGTATTGCATCAGGCCATGGGGAATGAGGTCTATAATTGTTACTGGTATTTGGCATATCAAATATTTTTGTTATGTTCTTTAGATAGACACATATGTTGTTATGATCTTTAGATAGACACATAAAAATATGTTCTTTCATAGGCATTTAAAAGTGGAATTGTTGGATCATCTGGTAGATATATTCATATCATAATAAATATTTATATTATTTTTTATAGAAGATGCATAACTCATCTGTTCTAACAGTGTATAATAGATGTTTTCTATGTGACCTTATAACCTGGATAGCACTTGTCTTTTTATGCCGCTTTGAACATTCTCTCTGTTGTAACGTCTCTCCTCCATTATCCATCATCTATTGATAATGTTTTATTTCCTTGTTGTCAAGATTCGTTTTGCTTTTATTTTCTTCCAGTTCCTTGAATGTTTTGGATATTATAGCAAATGTACTGTATGTAAATATTTTTAGGAGGGTGCTTTTTTCATTTTAATGGTCATCTCTTCAATTATTTTGATGTGATTTATTTATTTTTCTCATTTATTTTTCTTATTTATTATTATACTTCCTTTCTATTGGAATCAGGTTCCAAAATAAACCACAGAAGCCAAGTCATGATGGTTTGCTTACCTTCTATTTTAAATATATTTTAATGGTTCTATTAGCCAAGCTTTTTAATCTATTTTAAGCGAACCTTTGTGCTTAGTCTATGAGAGTGTTTCAGTTTTATTCCTTAGATTGTGGTTTTCAGCATCAATTATTAAAGTATTTACTTTTGCATTTTATACGTTTGTTCCTTTATTGCAAACTCTTTACATATGTGTAAAGATATAACTCTGGGATTTCATTCTATTCCACTGATCTTCATTTTTATTGTTTCCAGTGTCAGAGGTTTGAAAGCTCTAGCTCTAGCATACTTTGAAGACAAGGCTGTCATAAATATCCATTCTTCTTTTATCTCATGATTGCTTTGGATATTTAGGGTCTTAAGATAGACGTGTTTTCGTTGCATCTCTTTCAGCACACACATTGCAGGCCTTGGATTTCTAATTTACCAAATTCACCTTCTTAAAGAATCTCCACCGGTGAATAAGCCTTACTGTCTATTGTTCTATTCACTTATACTGAAAGGCTCTGAATTCAAACAGGCTTTTTGCTGGGCCAACAAGGTTTACAGGTATTAATGTGCTTTCCGCCCAGATTTGATCCCTGTACCACATACAGTGCCCTCATCAACACCAGGAGTGATCCCAGAGATAGACAGTAGCCCTGAGAACATTCAGGTATAAATGGTCCTAACCCCTCTCCAAATAAACAAGAGTGAAAATCAAAACAAGTTTTTATATTAAATTACCTCCTGAGTTTCCAGTTTTTTTACTTGGGGTTTCACTTAATTGAGGAAAGGAGGTAGTTTAGAAATTTTCTTATATATATTAGAATGTATTTTTTTAATTTAGAAAAATATTAATTTATCCATTACTGTTTTTGGCATAACAAATAAAACAAGGGTAGCTTGCCAGGCTCTGCAGTGTAGGTGGTATATTCTCAGTAGAATGCCCTTCCTATGACCTGAAGGAGTGGTTTGAGGCTTTTCCCTTTCCTGGAGCAAGCAGATGCCCTGGGGTACACTTGTTTGCAACAGGATGTATGGAGATGTTACTGGTGTCCGCTCGAGCAAATCAATGAACAACGGGAAGACAAGTGATACAATAAGTGATTAATGTATCTGCTAGGAAAATGGGAGTTCACTTGACAGAATTTAACACAATATAATCTATTTTTGAGCATACAAATGAAAGTGGTCTATGTATAAATTTTTCTCCCTCACCTAGGGTGAAGAGTTATGGGTTCCAACAGATGATATTATCATCTGGTATCTATCTACCGGCACCAATATCCTGACTAGTTCAGATATATAAAAGTGTGCTCATATAACTCACACCTCGTCAGCAGCTTCATTAACCTTAACTCCAAGGGAAAAGGTTTTTCCTTCTTGTTACAAAACTTTTCAAATTATCTTGGTTGTGTTTTTTTCCTGCATGACTCCCTTAGTGTAAAAAAAAAGCCCTCATGTCACATTGATATGGTTATGAGATATCAGGGATGCCAAGGGCAAATATTTCACCTCTGAGAAATTCATTTTATTCTGCGGAATGATTTAGGTATATTTAGCGATATAGTCTTGGAGGGTCTTCTCAGTAACACTCTATACTGCTTCTTATGCTATATATTGTCTTCAACATTTATAGCATTATTTACCACCATTGTTGTCACATTTCTTCTGTATTTTTTAAAGGTGATTTTGCAACTATCTGAATATGCTAAAATAATTATTTGCCCTTTTCTCTCAGCTACACTTAATCTCCCAATTCTCATTGTTTCCAACTTCGTATGTCCCTATACTCATTGGCTCATTGGATTACTGACCATTATAAAGTTCTCTTTCTATTCTATCCTGAACAGTGTTCATCTACTTGTACATCATTGTATCTTATATGAAGTAAAATAGTCAAAATCATAACTATATTTTTTCTCAATTTCTCTTGAAAACATTTGAGCTCCTTATAAGCAAAAGTGTCCTTTTTCCCGTTCTTTTCTCATTGATAGATCACATTTTAGATATACTGTAGTTACTAATTGACGTAGAGACTAATTGACATCTAAATCCTGAATTTAGATGTATATGATGATCAAAAATTGGCCCACACCAATCACTGTCCAATCAAAGATGTTCATGAGATGCAGGACATAATTTAATACTATGAAAATGAAACCTATCTTATTATGGTTCCCTGTTTTTAGTAATGCATCATCAGCCTGGATGCAAGAGGAGCTGAGTTTTAATATTTTAAATGCTTTTTGCTTTAAGTGGAGTACAGTTTAACAAATGAATAGAAGCATATCAGCCAAAGCTGACTTGATATTTTTATTTTTTTAACTTCATATTTTTAACTTCATATTATTTTTTAACTTCATATTATTCAAATCACCAGTAAATATTAGGACAAGAAATAACTATTCTAATCTCATAGGTAATAACACTGTTCGAACAATGTAAAACAACAGTCTCTATCCTCAAATAACTTACCATTTGCTCTAATTAATTTGATCATGGGATACTATCTTTCCATTTTAACTAGTCTCCAAATTATACTGTTTCTAGTTAAAAATATGACACACTATCACCAACTACCGTCTTACACCTATAACTAAATGTACCGTTATTTTGGACATCTAAATTTAGTCAGTTATTCCCTCTCTCCACTGAATTTTCAATGAAGATTCCACTCAGCATCTAAATCCATGTTTGTTTGTTTTTTATTTAACATTATATTTTTGTCACAGTACTTGTTTAATTTTTATTTGAATTGATTTTTTAATTTTTCCTTTCCTTCCCTTGGATATTAGTGCAAACAGTACAAGATAAAATAACTGTTGCAAGCAAAGGGAGATAGTATGGAGGATTAAAGCAAGTGCTATGTGTGTGCTGCTGACCAGGTGTGTTTCAAGTATCACTGTGGTCTCCTGAGCACAAACAGAGGTAAGCCCTGAGACTGGCCCAGGGGTAGCCCATAAGTACCTCTGAATATACTCATCACACCTTTTCACACACACATACAAAAAAAAACCATTACTGAAATAGGTTCATGGGGAAATAATTGAAGAACTCTAACCACATCTTTATCTACATCTATGGCAAATTTTCAAAAGAAGAATAGAATGTCTGATCAATGGAGTGAGGATATGCTTATAAAAGAAAGATTAAATTGCATTGGAGCTGCTGGGCAGATCGGGTCCCTGCTAAGGTTGGGAAACTTTGGTTGCTGAGGCTATAGAGGGGAATAGGGCTTATATGTGAGTTCCTTGGGTACTGGGAGGCATCCCGGATAGATATCAGGTGATGTTCAACCCCATTGTGCTTATATGAATACACATTACCATTTCCCGCAAAGGAAGCTGATACTAGCACCATGATGCTTTGCTATAAAATCTATTGGACATTTTCCTGCAAGTTTATTCCCTTTAAAATGACTCTGGAGTCAGACTGGGGTAATTGACCCTCTGTATTCTTCTCTTCCCTAAGTGAGAACCCATTGGAACACTGTAGGGAGCTTTACTGCAAAATGTTTGGAATAGACAACTTGAGCAAGTGAGGAATTTTCTTTTAAACCCAGCAGGTTTAGGGGTTATCATGTGGTGGGTGTGGGTATTGTTCATTGTTTTCTCTTCTCTGTATTTTTATGTTAAAGCTTACAGGAGCTGGGTAAGAGCAAGGGGATTTAATTATGCGTAAATGGAAGACAATGAAGAGTCCTTAGGAGTGTAATTAGCTGTGGATGTAGATGTGTGCATCTTGTAGCAAAGTTTTATTGGTATGAGAATATAAGAGTTCAGAAGCACTGGTTTAGGACATGCAAAAGATTTGTGACAACAGGGGAAATTCAGACACTTTACAGAAATCCATATTAACACTGAATGTATGAGGAGTGTGATATAAACTGCCTCACCCAGTGAGAAGAATTATAGTATTATTAGCTTTTACATTAGTCTAATAAACTAAAATTCTTGTGTAGTAATAATGATGTTTAAATGTGCTTCCCAAACCACCTTAGAAGGGGATGTAAACTCAATTAAACCTGAATATAGTTGTAGTATAACTCAATGCCTTTTGCTTCAAGCAGTCTGTGGAGAAAAGCAAGGGTCACGTTGATAGAAATTGGAAAATATAGTCTTTCCACCAGGGTGAAAAGTAAAATGTTATTGTGTTATATCGTTATTCTACATAACAAATAAGCTCTTTTTCACTGAAGAATTATCCAACATTATTAGCTTGCTTATGGTGGTGAATTTCTAAAGCCTGGAAATTTCTTTTACCTTTCATAACTATATTTCTTAACCTGTTCCAATAGTTAATATTTCTCCTAGCAATAATTATTGTTCAGTATCTATCACTTATATTATTTTTTCTGCTAGTTCGTTTCTTTTAGAATTTTTCACTTTTGTTTATGCTGTAAAACTGAAACATACTGAAATTCTCAATTTTCCTTCATAGCATATTTCAAAAGTTTAAGAATAAGTATAATTGTTGTAATTTCTAGCTTAAGAAAGAGAAACCCAGTTAGCAAAAAGATCTGTCAAGTATAGTCAAAGTTGTCTTTCATCATGAGGAAAACAAAATGAGGTTTAGTAAGCTTATATATTATTAAAATACACTGAAGTCAAAATTTCCAGTACCTCAATGAGTTTCCCAATGATATTTTCAGCATGGCTTAATCATAAATAAGAATCAGTTCCAATAAAATAATAGGAAGCAAGAAGACTTAAATTCATAGCATCTTGACTATATAGTCGAGACACATTTGAAAGGCAAAAGTATTGGAGTTACCACTAAGAAAATAAAAATCAATAGGTAGCCAGTAGATGGAACGCTGGCAGAGTGAGAGAATTATGGAACAGAGACTCTTGAGGGTACAAGACAAGTACAGTAGAGGGTCATCTGACCAAGACAATGCGATTCAAGGACAATGTAAAACATTACGGCCCAAGTGTGAGGAGTTTTCTCCTGTGAGAGTGACGCCAAAAATCTCTCTACCAGTTTGTGTTTGTCTAACCACAAAGACATTTCTGCCCTTGAATGCTGTGAGATATGACCCTTTTCCATTTCTTTTCCGGCGACTCCTAAGACTGTGGATCATTGTTTCGCTTATCTACCTGTCTTTATAAGGAATTCAGGTACCTTCCTTCTCATTGTGATATTCCTCATTAATGGGAAATATCTTTCTAGAAAAGATGTGAATAAAATAAGATCCTTAATTGTCTGTGCATTTTGTGTCTTTCACATATGAATACATACTTCTCTAAATATACTAGTGAATTTACAAAACTTTATTCCTGAGTGGTTTGTATCGAGGAAAAATAATAATATTCAAGTTTTTAAAGGAGAAGCAGTGAAAGTAAGATTAATTTAATACCATTAAGATGTTCATGTTTTTTCTGATGAAAATTTCTGAGTATAAATCAAGATACAAACTTTCCAGGGCCAAATTTGATTCCTGATTGCACCCTCAAACTATAGATCATAGATGAATAATGACATGGTAATAGAATGGCAGAAGGTCCTCAGGAAAAGATAGGTGCAGTTTATTGGAAATATTTGCTTAGGTTCCTACAAACAACCTGGGTCATCACAACCAATGTAGAAACTTATAAGGAGAACTCCATGTATTGTTTTCTGATCTGCGTTAACTTATCACTTTCATACTATAACTAACAATGACTATGACATCATCTCTGAGGAGCAGGTTATTATGCCATCAATCATTGTTTTTATAGCTTGAATGCACACTCGTTTCTGCTAAACTACAAATTAAAGAAGTTTAAACTTAGTAAATTAACTTCATTTTTTCTTTATATTATTTATTTTCATAAATAAATAGAAACTCCGTGAGGGCCTCCATTTTCCACATCAGGACTTCTCTCTCGTCAGACCTCCACCCAGCAGACCAGCCTATTTCCAGTGCCCGGCTCGCCGGGTTTCACCTGTAGCACTCTTTCTTAAATCGGCTCAGGTATGCGGTCAGAGGCTAACAGACATGGGGAGAGCTGCTACTGGCTCTCCTGTGACCAGCTGCTCTGAGGCGCCGGGGGAGATGGTGGGTTCTAGCCCTGGCCCACCAGCCCAGCAGAGCCTCACAACAAGCTAGAGGACCCCCACTCCATGAGGGCCTCCATTTTTCACATCGGACTTCTCTCTCGTCGGGCTTCCACCCAGCAGACCAGCCTATCAGCGCCGCTGGTGGGCCGCTTGAGGGTCGCGGTTCATCAATAAATGCTGGACTTAGGGATGCCTACGAGTATGCTACCTGCAGCAGGGCCTGGCAAGCTACCCGTGTTGTATTTGATATATTGCCAAATACGGCTAACAATTGTAGACCTCATTCCGGAATGGATTGAGGCTCTTTATGTTCCTGGAGCAAGCAGATGCCTTAGGCTCTACTAGCATGAGACAGGACATATGGAGATGTTACTGGGGGCCTGCTCGAGCAAATCGGCGATGAATGGGAAGACAGTGACAGTGACAGATAGTGATTTATTTTCATATCAAATTATTTAAAATAGGTTATATATAACCTATTTAAATACTTTCATATGACAAATAAGTAATAAATACATCTTTTGTATAAGCTATATAGATTACTTAAAATAGCAATGTAACAAATAAAAGTGTATGGCCATATATAGCCCACATATACATTCAGAAAAAACTGTAAATATATGAAGACATATGCAATTAGAACCGTTTCTCTGTTCCTGCTTAACTTCCTTAATATCCTTGCTCCACTCTTCAGGGGGGCTTAGTTTATTCTAATGTATTAAGTGTTTTGAGGTCTGTGCTGTATTATGAAGAATTCTTGCATGTACATTTTATATGTGCCATTTTAAACTATATATTCATATATATGAGAGACATGGGGTAAGAGCTGCTACTGACTCTCATTGTGCCCAACCTCTCATGAGATGCCTGGGAGGGATGGCAGGTTCTAGCCCTGGCCCACCACCCCTAGCAGAGCCTCACAACAAACCAGGCCATTTTTACTCAATGAGGACCTCCAGCTTTTCCACATCCAGACTTCCTCCTTGTCAGAACTCCACCCAGCAGACCAGCCTATCACAGCCTGGCTCATTGAGATCCACCCTGCTGCAGTCTTTTTAATCCGGCCCAGTTATGCTAATCCAGAGACAGACATGGGGCAGAGCTGCTACTGACTCACTGTGCCCAGCCGGCATGAGGTGCCGGGAGGGATGGCGGAGTTCTAGCCCTGGCCCACCACCCCAGCTAGGCCTCACAGCAAGCCAGACGAACCCCACTCCGCAGGGATCTCCCTTTTTACATCAGACTTCCTCCTCGTCAGGGCCACCAACAGACCAGCTATCTGTGCCGAGAGTTTGTGGCCACTTGTGGCTGCACGGTTCATCAATAAATGCTGGATTTTTAGATGACTACAAGAGTATGCTACCCACAGGGGCAGAGCCTGGTAAGCTACCGTGTCATATTTGATATGCCAGATACCAGTAACAATTATAGACCTCATTCCCATGACCTGATGGAATGGTTTTTTTGTCCTTATTTTTTTTTTAATTTTTTACTTTTACAATTACAAAGATATATACAATTAAAAAGTTCATATTTGGCTTTGGTCATACAGTGTTCCAGGACCCATCCATGGTGCCCATCTCCACCACCACGTCCCCATTTCCCTCCCTCCCCCAGCCCTCCTCCATGGCGGGTTCTTTTTATTTCTTTCCATTTCTCTCTCTTTCTCTTTTTCTGGACATTTCTTTACATCTGAATCCGTTTTATCTCTTCAGTCCTATTAACTTGTGTGATGTTTGGGAAATAGTTATGTCCACAGCATATAAACATTTCTCATTACTGTATTGTATTACATGGATTCCCTTTTTGCTTATCTATTTAACAACAAATGTATATTTCAATTGCTTTTTTTTTCTTTTTGCTATAATGTATTTTGTTTCTACAGTAATCATATTTATTTTGTTTGTTTTTTGGTCTTTGGTCCGCTACCCTGTAGTTCTGGCTACTCTTTTTTTTTAACATTTTATTATACCACCGTAGATATACAATACAATTACAATGTATTCAATAACAGATATACAATTACAATGTTGTTCACGTTCGGAGGTTTTCGGTCACATAGTGTTCCAGCACCCGTCCCTCCCACCAGTGCCCATCTCCCACCACCCATGTCCCAATTCCCTCCCCCTCCCACTTCTGCCTAAATGGCAAGTTTCTTTATCTCCTCTCTCTCTCTCTCCTCTCTCTCTCCTCTTTCTACACATTGTAGGTTGCACTAGTACTTAGAAGCCATCATTTGCAATTTTTGTGCCTGTATTTAATGCTCAGTTCTATGTTGGTATCAGACCTTTTGACATTTATTCACACATGTTCCCTTCTCTATCACCTAACCTCAGACTCCCCACGTGCTTGTGGAATTACCACCTTTGGTAAGATCACCTGGTATATTTAATAATCATGCAAATAAATGCAGTCATTCTATGTCTCTCTCTTTCCAGCTGACTAATTTCACTCAACATGAGTTCTTTCCATGTCCCTGATAGAATGGTTTGAGGCTCTTTGTGTTCCTGGAGCAAGCAGGTTCCCTTGGGCTCTACTTGCATGGAGACAGGTCATATGGAATGTTACTGGTGCCAGCTCGAGCAAATCGAGGTGAGCAGGAGAGACAGTGAAACAGTGATACAGTGATATTCATATATTGCCTAATGTTGCAGGTATGGCTACTTGCGGTGCCTGCTGCATCGGCAGGTGGCAGACAGGAGACAGGCTTGTCTACACCCAGGGCTCTGCCCTGTATGGGCTCTGGAAGATTGATGGTCTGACATAGAAAGGCTGGACCCCCTGGGATGAACACAGAGCCACAGCAGAGCCTGGAAACCTACCCATGGTGTGTTCAATATACCAAAAACAGTAATAATAATGGACCTCTTTCCCAATGAATGGCGACATTACTGGTGCCCGGCTTGAATATGGCTGAACAATGGGCACACAAGTGACATATTCATATATATACTTTATATACATAAATACATAAAGAGTACAATGCTATATGGTATCTCTGATATTTTTAGGAGAAAATGTTTATATATAACTTTATATAACTATATTCTTCTGTTTCACATAAATATTTATAATATTTTATAATATTTTTTCATATCCATGTATAGATACCCTCCATATATTCAGTAGCTACAAAAATCCGCAGCTAATGTTCAATAATATATTTAAGCGCATTGTGAGGCATGGGGTTTTCTGACTTTTTAATTTATCTGCACAGATGTTTGTTAACTTAGTTTCTTTCATGTTTGTATATCTAAGTGATAAATATCTTGAAGAAAGAATTTCTCCAACAAAGTCAATTGAATTTATTTAAAACAGGTATTGCTAAATTGTATCATCTACAGTTGTTTGGCTAAGTTATACACTATCTGTATTGTTCCTTCATATCAAATATTTAGCACTATGGAATAATAATTGAATATGCAAATAATTTAAATGTTATATCTTTGCATATAAAATTCTCATTCTCTTCTTTTGAATAGTTACCTCTTTAGAGCTAGTTTGCCTTTTCAAACAGCTAATAGTTATAGTGATTCCTGAATTTCAAAATCTTCCTCTGTATCACACTTCCATTTCCTATATAGGGCAGTTACTCAGTTCTTCTATCTCAGCAAAGATTATTAGATGCTTATTGCTATTATGTGTGTATTTCTTGTCTGATTTCTATTATTTATTCTCATTTTTTTCTGAGGTTAGGACTAGAATGGTTCCTTTTCTGTGTTATGGATTATTTAGTAAGGGGATTGTATAGGTAGAGAAGAAATACAAACTCAGTTTCATATGTCAGTAAAATGAAGAGAATGTGGCAAATAGACTTCTTGTAAGGATGTAGGACTTAGGACTTCATTAACAAGGGGATTCTTCATTTGTGAAGAATGTTTTCCCCAAGAGTCAAATGCTATTTGATTCAGTATTTTCCCTAAATTAAATTAAATAAAATGTATATGGTCCCCAAGGAGACATATTTCAGATTCTGATAGAATGATGACTTACTCCAAAGCAAGTACTTTTGAATA